>JBBDHI010000014.1:15000885-15014879 GCA_037177115.1 Craterocephalus stercusmuscarum
ATTTCCTTTTGTTTTTATGTTAAGCACTTTGAGATGCTTTTTGTACATGAAAGGTGCTATATAAATAAAGTTTGATTTGATTTGATTTGATTTGTCTTGATAAATGTGTACTCTGGGAAACCAGAAGTATCAATTTGTTGCTTCTACAAACCTGTCCACATAAGCAACCATAGTTTTGTATTTACCACCCCTGCCCAAGGCAAACACACACGTTGCATTTACTACATAAATAAACAATGCGGTTGCGTTTAAGCATCATTATTATTTCTAGATCTTAGAAGCAGGCGTTTTCTTCTTCAGCTGGCATTGACTACACTGCCGTATTTATACAGGAGTTTGCATTTCCAATCTCTATTGAATGAGGAGTTGAAGACAACCTAATATGTAATATTGCTAAACTGCAGTTATCAAAAAGAAACATTGTCTTTCTGTTCGCCGTCATATTCTAGCTCAGTCGTGTATGACTGGGTTAGAAAGGTTCACATGCTAAAAACCAAAACTGGGGTTATGCACATTCCACCATCATCCCCTCCCCTGCTCCTCAGCAGTCTTCCAAGAATTCGACCAATCGGGAGCCATTTTACTCAGATCATCTCACTCGGAAATAACTGAAACCTTTTTGGAATTATGGTGGGTGACAAAATTAATCCAGAGGTGCTCAAAACGATGAATTAAATGACTGGAGATAATTGCGCCAGGTCTACTTTAACTGAGCTGGTATATTTCAGGTATTCACCTGGGTGATATGTAGAAAAATGTTGTGTTTTAGGGCCGGATGATTATGGAAAAAATAATAATCACGACAGCCTGTTCACTTCAGGATTCTTCTGGCTTCAGTGATGAAGGAAAAATAGCAATATGTAAAAACAATAAATAAGAATAAATAATCACAATCTATATGCACTCCTGCAAAACTTACAACATGCAAAAAATGACTAATAACAGCCAAAAACAAAACCCAAAGTACTCTTTAAAGTACTTAAAAGACATGAATAGTTTTTCTTTGATTACAGTGTTTTTATGATCGTGAGAAGGCGAAATGGAAATCCCGATCAAAATTCAATTAATTGTCCAGCCCTACTGTGTTTAACCCTTCATTAATGGCAAAAGTTGGCTTGTTGCAGGTCTAAATGAAGATGCATTATACTCTTTTACAGTCTTCCCTCAAATCAGACAAATGATCGCCTTGCTTTCTTCTGTCAGGTGGAGTTCAACCCCAACCAGTCCTCTCTGACTGTTGAAGGCGACGACATTGATGCTTTTGACAAAGTCATGCAGCACATTTCCTACTTGAACTCCCGCCAATTCCCGACGCCCGGCATTCGGCACCTTCGCATCTCCACCACTGTCAAGTATGTAGGAGAAACTAAGAACGTTTATCTGTTCCATCTGTCCGACCACCAATCAGTCTCATAGATCCACTGCTGTGTATGTAAGGATGGTTTGCTGTGGTAAAATGTAGATCAAGTGTTTCCTTATTTTGCATAAGAAACTCAATAGATATGTGTTATGGTGTTTTGGAATTATACTTAAGAAAAGTTTTATTTATTTTGTCCTTTTTATTGTATTCAGAGTGAAATATCAATAAGAGTACATCGTAACATTTACTGATTTAATGTTTTGGTATGAAATGATTTAATAATAAAAAAGGTTAATACTCTGAAATTAGTTTTCACTCACTGATATAGAGACAGTTTTAGTTTCACGTTTGTTCTCCTTTGTATTGATAACCAGTTAGATAATCAGAACATCTTAAATGTTGCCCAGGTTTAGTGTTTTGTTGGAAGTCTTTCAATTTGATTTTACTGCCAATAAAAATAAAATTATACTGCTAGGACAGCTTAGATACTGCAGTAACTCAAGCATGTTGCATTTACTGGACATATGTGTTCCAGTTTTTCCAAATTTGGACATGTTGAAATTCCTACTTAGGTTTTTAAGAATAAAAAGAGAATGTATCAGAAAACCAAAATCTAGAAATTCTTGAAGTTAATTGTTAACTCTTCCTCAGATGTTTCAACGAGGACGCCTGTGTATCTGTTCCGGATGCTGAGGGTTATGTGATGGTGCTGCAGCCGGAGGAGCCGAAGATCAGCCTCAGTGGTATTGACCACTTTGCCCGCAGCGCTGCTGAATTTGAGAGCCAGGAAGGAGTGACACTTTTCCCTGAGCTTCGTATAGTAAGCACCATCACCCGTGAAGTGGAGGCTGACACAGAGTCTGAAGCTGCAGAAGGAGCTGATGATGACCCCACAGGTAAAGATGTGCATACCTGACATTAGATTAGCTCTTATGATAAAAAAGGAAATGATAAATTATAACTACATATTTTTACGTGACTATTTGTGTGATCCAGGTCATAGTCGGCAAATATATTTTGAGTTATATGGACTCAAGGTCTGAGTAGGCTTAGTCTTGTGCAGGATGTTCCATGGTTTGCCGTGGTTTAATTAACTTCAGGAACAGTCAGGGTACAGCTGATGTAGGCAGTGTAGGTAGACAGGAGCTGGTAATTTGAAGGATTATGCCCGGGGGATGCAGGGATTGGACAGACAAAGCAAGAGGGAGGGAGAAACAGAAGAGTTAAGTTCTTTATTTCTGGGAGTGGTCAGCGACCAGCCGTGCCATCTGTCAGGTTTCTATGAGTTAAGGATGCACAATAGACATGCTCTGAGGTTGACACAGATACAGTGAGATGCAATGTCCTCTGGTGAACAGCAGGCCATATGGACAAAATGGCTTAGAGAGGTCTGCTTGGGTTACCTGTTCTAGCTTGCCCTGCCTTACATGATCTGCAAACAGCAGATGATTGGGAGCCATTTAAAAGGAGCTTCCATTGAGTCAAAAAGTGCAAACATTTTGTGCTAGAAATATCCATTTGTCTCATAAGAAAAGAGAGAGAGACAGAACTATGTTTAAACATTATGATTAAAGATTAAAATAGTCTATGTGTTTAGTTCCCTTTGTGTAGCTCCCCATTCGTATACAGTACCAGCTCAACGTTTGTACACAACTACCCAATCATTTGGACTGCTTTGTGTCAAACCTTTGGACTTGTACTGTTCAGACATTATAAGAGAAATTAAAATCTTTTGAAAGAGATGGACTTTCTTACATGCAAATCCTTCCTGCGCTATTTGTGGTCATGATCACAGCTGCCTGTACGGATGTGGTACATTAACAATACCAGAAGTAAATGGCCATTACATAGCAATAATTGCCTAAAGCTACTTTAACTTTTGGATTCATCCCAGACTTGTTGAAACGAACAAAGACAGCTTTAATTGTTGTGCAGTGTCCTAATAACGCGGCTGTGTTGTCATATAATGTGGGATTTATAACATTACTCATCTTATTATCTCTTATGAGTTTTCTGTTACCCTCAGCTCCCGTTCTTTGGTTTCCAGGTGATTAATCTCTGAAACATTTGTCCACGGCTCTGACTGATAAATGATTAATTCTGTAACACAGAATATGAACAATGAACATCAGGAATTGTTTTCCCTATAAACAGATGTGTCTGAAGTGTTTCATATTGCATTAGCAAATTTTAATGTAGAAATGTGATAATTGATTCACCTTTTCTAGGTTACATTTTCATATTCTAATTACATTGTAACATATTTAACTAGATCCCTCCAACTCCAGAGTTTAAATTATTTTATTCATGTTTCTTTCAGTCCAAGAGACGGTGGTGTCAGAGGAGATCATGCACAACTTGGATACATGCGAAGTCTCTGTGGTGGGAGACGAGCTCGATGGAGAGCATGAGAGCCTGGAAGTGGATAGGTCTCAGCTGCAGCAACGTGCTTTAGAGATGAGCTCATCTAACCTGGGCCTCGTCATCACAGGTACAGACCACAGCAATCAGACATTTAAAATTACTTAGTATGTGATAGTTGTAGAAAAGGACTGCGTTATACAAGAGGATATATGCTTACATGTAATTAAAAATATGTAACCATTTGTACTCAACGTGATATTTTTTTAAGCCTTTTTAACACCTTCTGGTGATAGCTGATGTTAGTTTTTACACAAGTTCCTCCCTGTGCGTTCTAGGTGTGAACACCATGGCCAATTACGAGCAGGTCCTGCACCTTATCCGTTACAAGAACTGGCACACAGAGGCTCTCTTTGACAGGAAGTTCAAGCTCGTTTGCTCTGAGCTCAACGGTCGCTACATCAGCAATGACTTCAAGGTTGAGGTATGACTGAGCTGTTACGCCGTCCAGCAGCGATACTTTTAACAGCTTAGGACTGCAAGTCACGTTATGGTGATACTCATAGTTTGTCCTTCGAATGGGGACAGTTCACTTAAATGTTTCTGTTTTTATTCTCTCCAGGTAAACGTGATCCACACTGCCAACCCTGTGGAGCATGCCAACAACGCCATGGTGCAGCCCAACTTCATCAACCCTGTGCATCATGCCTCTGTGGATCTATCTGGTCACAACTTGGTCAATGCTCATCAGGCCTCAGGTACTGAAACACTTAAATGTATGAACTAAGGAAATATTTGGGCTCAATTTGTTTTTGACTGTCTTTGCATCATAGAAAACAGAATTGTTTACTTGTTTACGTATTGTTTCAATGGTAAATCTTTTATTGGAAGTTCTATGCAGTCATAAGCCTTATTTGCAGGGGATTGGTGTTACCAGGAGACCTCATATCATATGAAGCCCCATGCTTGTGTCTTGTGTGGAATAAGAAGTCTGTGTTTTGCTATAGTATTATCCCCTGATATAATGTCATAGTTAGTGATTACTCAAATGCCTTGCATTATGAAGCACAGATTGTTTTATAATAATTTTAGAGCCTGTTGTTTTTGTATTTAGACATAAACCTCCTGGATTTCTTGGCATAGTATTGTCCAATCTCATTTTTAACAGCATGTGTAGTATCTGTAGTTTTTGAAAGGAATGAGACAAAAACAATATTTTTACTTTTACAACTGATCAGCTTGGTCAATATT
This sequence comes from Craterocephalus stercusmuscarum, assembly GCA_037177115.1. NCBI lineage: Eukaryota > Metazoa > Chordata > Actinopteri > Atheriniformes > Atherinidae > Craterocephalus > Craterocephalus stercusmuscarum. The sequence goes on from JBBDHI010000014.1 coordinate 15,005,858, forward strand.
AAGATCTCAGATCCATTCTGCACATGACAAACCCCAAATTCCAAAGGAGTTTTGACTCTGAAAATGCCCAGGAACACAATGCGATGATTTACAGATATCATAAAACCAAAACTTTATTACAATATTGCAAAAAAAATTAACCGAATGATAAAAATGAGACTGTTTACAATAAAAGAAGAATTTTATGGCAGCAGCATGTCTCAAAAAACCTTGGATTTTTGGAAATGCAAGGGTTAGAAAAGTAAGTAATACCAAAAGGAAACAGCTGGAGAAACATTTTGCAACTGATTTAGTTAATTGGCAACAAGATGGCAACTGTATTTCTATAAAAAGACCACCTTACAGAGGCAGAGGCTTGGAAAGGTAAAGGTAGGCAAAAGTTCCAAAGTGCAAAAAAAAATTCTCCATGTACAAAATGGAGATCAATTTCATAATAATGTTAATTCACATTAAAAATACTGCTGCCATCAAATTCAAGATGAGCTAATGTTTTGGCCACCACATAATACAGTTACGTTCAAGTAAAAAGTTCACATTTGGCATTTTGTTATGAGCTTGTGTAAATTTTAAGAAGAACAACAACAGATGGACATCAGCCCCAGTTGTTCTGAAAGACCTATTTAATTATGTTTGGAAAAAAACGAAAGAATCATGACAAATGTATGCACTATGCAAGCTTATTGCAACTGGGATTCCGTTTTTTACTTTTTACACTATCAACATATCGGTCCATATGTGTTAGTGGAAATTCTAAATGTCATAATCAAACCAGTAATCTGCTTAATTGTGCTGTAGAAAAAGATTTAGTCTGAAACGACAAGCGTTGCTACAGATGGATTACAGTCTATTAAGCTGAACTAGGACATGCATGAAACATTACTTATCCTTTTTTAAATGGCACGAGTTTAAGGATTACACTTGAGTGTGGTCTGTGACATGCGAGGAGGCGGTGCTCTGAGTACAACCTTTTATATTCCAGCCTCAGTAATCTTGAGGCTGACAGGCTTACTAAGCCTGCCACCATACAAGGGAGACCCTTTTCATGTAATAAGGGGTGAAGTACAGTAAGTTGGAGGGGGATCTAGTAAGCCCATTTAAAGAGTGACACGTACCTGGGGCTGCTGAAAGAATAAAGGTGTACTGATGTACCATGAAACTGCCGCCATTGAATGCTCAAATGCCCTTTTGTGTTCCTGAGACTATAAAAAGGTTTTCATACGCAAGCAATTCCCAGGTGTAGCTCGCACTCAGAACCAACCAATCGTTTTCTGATTATTGGCGTGTTTACTTTCTTACAGTGGTTCCCAGTGCCGCCACAGTTGTCATTGTGGTGTGCGTGAGTTTCCTGGTGTTTATGATCATCCTGGGCGTGTTCCGCATCCGGGCTGCACACCAACGCACCATGAGAGATCAGGAAAACGGCAAGGAGAACGAGATGGACTGGGACGACTCGGCCCTCACCATCACCGTAAACCCCATGGAGGTACACAAAAAACCCGAAGCAAAACGATGTTCGCAGGGATGTGAGATTTTCATGGTGGTTAGTCAGTCAAAAACTGTTAAATATAATTTCACTTCTCCAAGAAAAACATGGTTCATATATATATCAGTTTCAGTCTAGACGGCTTTTCATCAGCTTATGATGTCTATGATGCTCTGAATGTGTCCTAGTTTGTATCTGGAGTCCTAATAATTGTCCACCCTGTGTGTACCGGGAGGGGGAATTGATTCAGATAGTTAGGTCCATATAGTTTTGTTATTTTAGCTGTTTATGAAAACATATTCAAGACACAGTCATCTAATCACTATAGGCTCTCTGCCTTAACTTCAAGGTATTTGCATCCAAATTGGAGGGAAGGTTTAGGAAGTACATCTTTTTAAAAGGTAGCTGCCTCCTTTTCAAGAGACTAAAACTAATTGGACAGTTAATTCTTAAGCTATTTCATGGGCTAACTCCTCATTAATCTATCATCAATTAAGTAAGGGATAATGGATGGGATAATGGTCATTATCGTGAAATAACAGACTGACAGGGCAAAGTACACCCCCAACGTGAGCGGAGGCATTTGTTATAGTTAAAGTTGATTAGATTTAATAAGTCTGTACAGAAACAATCCAGGAGTTTTTTGAGTCGAATATTCTGCCATGGCTGAGTCAGTCAATGGATCACAGCCTGATGAAGTATGATTTCCACTTGCTTAAGACAAAGCTTGAGGTGGAATAGCTAAGTTTAGCTGCAGTAAAGGTGGAGCAACAGACCACAAAGCAGGAAACCGGGTGTCTGGTGATGACCTTGGGGCCAGACTTCAGCCTGTAAAGGATTTAAAAATAAACATTTTATTTGCAATAACGTTAATTGTACAATTACATTTGATAATGTGATATGAGGAGATTTTACATAAAAATGCTTCATTTTTAGGATATTTTTATTCAACCCACAGAATTAAACTGAAAGTTTAAAGTCTGCATTTCACTTACATCTTGGGTGATTCATTTCAAATGCAGTGTGGTGGCATCCAGAGCCCAAATCATGGAAATCATTAAATATCTGTGGGCCTAACTATATGTGACTAGTATTAGTAGTAAAAGAATCATATTTATATGTTTTTTGTCTCTAGTTAGGTCATGCACCGTAGTACCAGCCGAGACGGCACTTGAGACTTGAGAGACATTTTATACTGGCAGTATAAAATGAATTTAACGAGTCAGTTTGTGGAAACATATTTATGGTGGATTGTTCTTTACTTTTGTTGGTTCAGCTTAGAGCTTATCTGTTAAATGAGACTTCATACCCTAATATATGAAACTTATTCCTCAACAAGGAACATTGAGCATCCCGAAAAGTAGAATTCAGTGTTGTATGTCGAAATGATTTATCTCATAAAGTCAGATAAATGAAAGTGATATCTTGATGTGATTCTATTCAGAAAATCAATCTCCTTTAACAATTCAAGACTTCTTTTTTCCTAAGAAAACTCTTGATGTAATAAACCTTGTTCAAAGGCAGAATACAGCAGGCAATTAACCTCTCTGCATGTTTTTCCTGTTTAGTGTGCTTGTTAATCCACAAACGACTGTGCTGAAAGAGAGTTAGAAATACAACAATGTTCAAGGCTACCAGGATGTCGTACGGTCTCTAAAGAAATACAAAAATAAGGAGCTCCAGTCAAAACAAAGGCTTTAACATGCCGCACAGTTGCCCCATCAAATTTAAGCTCTTCTCTAAAATAAACAAATTCCATAAGAATTGGAAACAAGATGTTAATGGGGAGACAAGAGCTCTGTTGCTTTATAGACCTTACATAGCTGCATACAAGTCTCCTCAGTGAATAAATGATGACATGGAGTGGAGAGAGAACAGGTTAAAAAACTAAAAGAAGGGATAATACACCAATGGTTGATAAGATGTAACTAGTAAAATTAGTTTGAATCTGACTGCAAAAAAACTTGCGTTATAAACTCCCTCAGATGGAGAATCAGACAGCATGGCATCTATTTGAGTCATTTCCTACTATTGCATCTGTTTAACATAATGAGCTGGAAGGACGGCATCACACGTTTTCACGTGCGCCAACCAAATTCATAAAAAAAAAAAAGAATCAAATGCCTTTAGACTGTATCACTGTATGAATTCATATCATATGGATATTTTGCTTTGACATGAATGCGAACTACGTTTTTTACCATGGTTAGTTTGTTACCAACGGATCATGAAATGAGAAATTGTGGTCAAGCTTTATGCATCAGTGCTCATTATTATCAGGAATTGCCAGACATGGACATTGAAACAGTGTCTGCTAGGGCTCGCATCCAGCACAAATAAAAAAAAGTCAAGTGTTTGGACAGAGCAGCTTGGAGAGAAAAGGAAAACCATTAAAATGGCCAAAGTCTCTCCCAAAAAGTCGACAAATGGCAAGTGACCTGAATGCAGCTAACACACCCAAGCAACATGTCTCGGTTAGGTAGGGGTGTAGTAGCATCTTTTTGTCCTGGTCAAAGCTTGGATCGTTCCTGCAGAAGCACTGAAACCCCAAAATAGAATTTAGGTCAGTCTTACGTTGTATGTGTTTGTCAGGCGGTTGATGATGGAAAGATGCGGAAAAGTAGGAGGAGGCAGAGATGAGGGAAGGCCTGCAACAAAGATCCTGTGGATGATGATGCCACAGTTCAACCACATCTGTTAAAAATAACATCTGTAAATCTGAGCAGTAGTTCAGGTCATTCATTGGACAACATTTGTGTCGGTAAACAACTTTCCTTAAACGTCTTCCTTCTAACTGTCCTTAACACAGACATATGAGGACCAGCACAGCAGTGAGGACGAAGAGGAAGAGGAGGAGGAGGAGAGCGAGGACGGGGAGGAGGAAGATGACATCACAAGCGCTGAGTCAGAGAGTAGCGAGGACGAGGAGGGCGGGGAGCCGGAGGACCAGCAGGGATCCAGCAGACAGCAGCAGCTGGAGTGGGACGATTCCACTCTCACCTACTAAAACACCCAACACGAGCTCTAACACATACACATCACCAGCTCACGGTCACTGCTTCACCCCACCCCTCCTTCCAGTTTCTTGTCTTGGAGCCATGATGTAAAAACAAGAAAAAAAAGAGAACAAAGTATCCCTTCAGCGTAATATGGTCAAGGCTTTCCTGTTGTTATCTTAGTGATGGTACTCATCGTAGTGTAGTCATCACCGAATTGCTGATTTTTATTTATTATATTTCAATTCCCAGGAAAAACTTGGCCGACATTTGTTTTGAACTGTGTGAGGAAGCCATTCCTGCACTTTTAGTTGTCAGAAGGAAATTTGTTTTCTTTTCCTGATGTACATTCTTTGCTAATGCTTTTAGATTTGTTTGCCACTAAACTCCTAAACAGCTTCGACTTCCGTTTTTCTTGCATAGTAGTCCACAGTCAACAATAAGTTCAACAAGTAGCTTGCAATTTCTCTTTTTATTTCTTTGTGTTTAAGTGCATGAGGACATTTGGGAAGTCTTATGTAGACAAATTGCTTTTTAAAGATTTTGTAAATATGAAGAAACCATGTAATTAGTCAATGTGTTAGTAAAGGCCCAACTCAACGGGGTCCAATATCTAAAAAGACGCAGTATGTGATGTAGAATATTTGTGTCACACAGGCTGTAGCATGTCGCTAAATTCTCGCAAAAGCTGTTCCACCACGCTTGTACAATACGTCTGCCTCATGATGAGAAACCCAGGACTGTTACGCGGAGGTTTCCATGACAAAGTGGTGTCCATTTTGTCTTTTTATTTTCTGCAACAAGTGAAATTGGTTCTTTTGCTTCCTTTTTTTTTTCGTGAGCAGGACTGCTTACATGCTTTGCTTCGCTTGCACAGATGGCAATGCTCAACTCCTGGTGTTTGTGTTATTTCATTCCCAGTAAATCTCCCTGTTGTACAGATGGGATTTTCCTTTTTGTCTGAAGTGATCAAGTCCAGAAAAATGCTAATGTACAAATCAATATTTCGCGTGGTACTTCACAACATCAGGTCAGCGAGGCTGTTTAACTTTGAATATAAGGTACTAAAATATCCGCTTGTGCATTTGGAGGAGCAGAGGTTCATTCAGCAGCTTCAAAGCCTTTCTCCTAGACCTGCTGCGAAGACAGAAGTAGGAAATAAAAACATTTCCAACGACTGGAAGAGCTTCATTTGAGGTTTAATGGAGACTGGTTGAATAATGCTGTTGCAGGCGTTGTTTTTGGGGAGGGGACTGAAAATGAAAGGATTTGTTAGGGTTGCTTTTTGCAGGGTTTTTTTCCATAACACAGCAACTTAATCTTGAATTAATAATCCATTAGAATATTAGATGCATTTTTTAACTGTTTTCTGATTACAAGAGTGTCATAAATAATAACAGGGTTTAACCGCACAGCTAGGAAGACATGTTAAAAATGAAATCCTAATTGAATTTTGAACCAGTTTACCACTAGATTTTATTGTACATGGAACTGTACTGTAGAGTTGTTCAAAGATATTTGTTTACATTTGGTAAACTTATTTTCCTGCTGGTATTAGAGTAAGCTCATACAATTGATTGGGAAAATGTATCCAGCCTCTATCTCCTCTCAGACACTGTTGTCCATAACTGTTGTAAATATCTTTCACCAAACCAGATAATGAAGACCTTCAAGCTTCAGTGGGTAGTGTTTGTCTCATGTGTTTTGGTACTCAGAGCTGCATTAGTTGAGACCAGATTTGGGGCATTGCGGTGTGCAGAAGTGGCATTACCAGGATTAGAGAAGCTGGTGTTGGGATTTTCATATTTTGCATGTAAATCTATTTTCAGAAGCCAAAACTGATACTAAAACCACATTTTAGCCTCTTTTTGGAGACAGAGCTTCTTTGAAGGGTTCCAGTCACAAAGGTGATTTTAGTTTTTAGTTTGTTTAATTTGTTTTTTTATGTTTGGTGTGGAAACATTTTGACCAGTCTCCCTTCTGCGATGACTTAGACTTGTAAAAACATGGGGCCAGGTCTGAGCCGGCTGAGATGGGTGTGCCTTTTGCCGATCATAGTGTAACTAGCAGGTCTAACAAAAAAAAGGAAAGAAAACCGCTTATCCACGCTACTTTTTTGTGGCTTTTTTTTTTCTTGTTTAATGCTAGATTTATTTTTATGTAGCTGGGAAGCCATTTTCTCTGTTGGTCAAATAAGTAGTCCACCACTAGTTTTATCAAAAGTGAAACATTTTACATAGATGTCATGTGTCCTTGTTGTTGTGTAGAGGAAGTAGATCCATATTGTATCTTCTATAGATATTGTACTAAATCATATTGACGGAATCCACCTTTAAAAACATGTACAGTACGTTATAAAATTGCTTTAGCAGCATACATGGGCATACTGCGACCTGATCTGTCTGTGTAGAGGTGATTTTGAAAGGTGTCCTATTGCCTGAATAGTTGAGAAATGATTTTTCGGGCAGCATGAAATTCACTAGATTACAATAAGCCTGTCAGCTCTGAAATCCTCACAGTTTCATCATGTCAAACACTTCATGCCAGCTACAGTTTTAAAAGGTCTGCGGGTCACCGACGCGTGCACACCGATTCTCCACAGTGACGCCAACATCTGGAGTTCAGTGGGTTGTTTGCTCTCTGATCAGCCCCTGAGCTAAGTATGTGGAAAAAGCAGCCATACTATAAAAAAAACACTGAGGAATCAACTTTGCATGACACAAGTTTGTCTGTTTCATGTGGAGTTGTGAGACTGCGTTACGAAAGGAGCTGTGATACACTACTGATTCTCAGATTGTCTGTTCCACACGTCCATGACACTCCAGAAATGATTATTTGGTTTGTTTTATTTTTTCATTTTAAAACTATGCTCATTAAAGATGGTGGCAATGTTTTCCAGTCAGAAGCTTCCTTTGTGCTTGTTGGAGCTGCTCTCACTTTTCTACCGATTGAAAGGCGAATTGTAGTGAAGTTGATGCTTGCTCGTAAACAAAATAAAGGATGAGATGGGATGTAACCTCTGTCTTCTGTTTTCTTTCCCCTAACTCGGTGTGCATGTGCCACGGGTGAAAACAGTCCCGTAACAGTACAGTATGTGAAGGCGATTGAAAGACTTGAGTAAAACTGTCCCCTAGTGGTGCAAAAAAATAAAAATCCTGCAAAGCACATAAATACAAAGATGGACAATTTCACATGTCAAACAAATCAAATGCATGAAATGTTTTTGTTTTATTCACAACCAAAAAAGCTCCAAGGCTGAGGATTATGACTGATGCTGTATACATCGTGACATTAAAGTTTTCAAAAGCCAAACTACTAAATTTAATAGAGTTTAATGTAAATTTTAAACCACAGCAGTCCACTGAAACACAGTTGAAAAAGACAGAAATTGAAAACGGGGTCGAAATAACAGGATCATAAAAATATGTTTAAGAGCACACCGCTTGATCCATCTGTTGATTTCATTTTTACATCACTTAACTGCCACATCAATCATTTTGCTTTCTTTCACAAGATTGACTAGCGAGCAGTCTGTTCCCCCTACACCAAGTCTTTTTCAGTCTCTTACCATCTTGATAAATAATCACATTCAGCTGAGCACAAGATATAAATTACTTAACTCAATCGGGCAGTCCACCTGACCTCAGCATCTGCTTTTGTTGTGTGGCGCCACTCAAGTTTCTCCTTTATGACATTCAGGTTTTTTTTTCAGCAAATGATGGTTTTATTCCGTCACATTAACGCGCTTCCTTACAACGTTTGGGCCCCTATCAGTTAACAGTATCAGATGAAGCCAGCATTGCTCGTTGCAGATTTATCTCATTTTCCTTGCCGGTTAAAAGTCCAAAGACAATAAATCAAAATGCTTCAGACTTTCCGCAGGGTTTAACGAATGACAAACAATCTAGACTAAATTTCTGATTAAATTTTGGTCAAACATGGAACATATCTATTTGGATTAATGTCTTTTGGTGTATCTTAAAATTCCTCCCACCAGTAAGGGAGGGCCTATTAAAAAAAATACTTAAAAGTACCAATACAAGGGTGCAAAAATAATCTATTATGAGTCAAAGACATGGTTAAGAAACCCTAAAATAGATGTATTAAAAGCAAATGTTACAGCTGAAGTGCTGGTTTGATACCTTTTGATGTATAATATGGTTATTGCTAGAGGTGGAACTACTTTGACTTACTTTACATGCAACTTTATTAACAGGGACATTAGATAAATCTGAGGCAGTGCAAGATGATTCACAGAAGAAAAACGTCAAGACTTTTGAATTTGAACTGATAGCTGAACAATTCATAACCACCTGAAATGTGATCTCAAGTATATGTGCCACTTTTAAGAGATACAATCCAAAAAGACTAAAAAACGACTTCATCTTCAACAATAACTTGTATTTTAAACTTCAAGAATGGAGAACTTTTATCTTTAAACCAACTTCAAATTGTCAGATAAATGTGATGTAGATGAAATGACCATTTGTTTCTTACATTGGAGTTTACCTTCCAACGTTGGCCTAACATGCGAATATTCCAG
>JBBDHI010000014.1:15062988-15082033 GCA_037177115.1 Craterocephalus stercusmuscarum
ACTTTTGCTGTACACCGCAAAAATAAGATTTCAATATCGGTCAAATTTGGCCAATGCCATTTAGGGCTGGACAGTTCATCGAATTTTAATCGTGATTACAATCATGCCTTCTCACAATCATAAAAACACTGTAATCGAAGAAAAATGATTGTCACATGTATGTAACAGGAACGGGTAGACTGATAGACTGGGTATTCATTTTAATCAAATTGCCATTATTTTTTTTATATATTATTATTTTACTCCTTTACTTATTTTTAATTTATTTCCAGTTGTTTTTTTAAGTTATATTTGAGGTTGAGTTTTGGTTGTTCAATAAACACATTAATTGTGATTTCAATATCAGTGGAAATAATTGTGATTATTATTTTTTCCATAATCGTCCAGCATCATTTTACTGGTAGGCAGAGTTGCTCTGGAACATCTGAACTGATATTGTTGCTTTGACACCGTTTTTAGGTCAGTTACATGGAGATCTACTGCGAGCGGGTACGAGATTTGCTCAATCCCAAGAACAAAGGCAACCTACGAGTGCGAGAGCATCCGCTGCTGGGCCCTTACGTGGAGGATCTGTCTAAGCTCGCTGTCACTTCCTACACAGACATTGCTGACTTAATGGATGCAGGCAACAAGGCCAGGTGAGCTAAGCACAGGAATCATGTTGAGATCATGGGATGGGATGATGTGCAACTGACATCCTTAGTGATTCAGGGTGATAAGAGATTAGAATTTGTGCTCTGGATCATCAGTTTTGATTGAATGAGTAGTTCAGGACCCCAGAAGCGTCCCAATGTCGTATCCACTGCTCTTGATAAAACATCAAATTGAGCTGGAACTTGATAACTTAGATTCCTTTTTGGAAAAAATGACAGGAAATAAGTATATTTCAATGAAATGAGTGCATGCTGTTAAGTGGATGTAATATGTGTGTATTATGGGAGCTCTTGTGGGGAGGAGTGAACTGTGCTTTAATCTTTCTGTGCTGACTCAGAGGGCTTATTTCTAGAACGTGGCGTGTAAAGCCCGTAACTCCCCTGTGGCCATCCTTCTGTGTTCGCCTTGCGCGCATTTCTGTTTGGTGTCCTCGCGGTATTATCCACGTCCGCTGCACAAAGTAATCCCTTGGACTCAATTCACTGTAATAGGTGTAAAACCTAGAGACGATAGCTCTTATAATGGCCAAACCCCAAGTCTTCAGCATAAATTAGGGTGGCTAATTTAATAGAAGGAATGATAAAGATACTCAAGAAATGTTGAGACTTAATACTGGAGTATATATTTCACACGCCTCTCTCTGCCAACCTCCAGAACTGTGGCTGCCACCAACATGAACGAGACCAGCAGCAGGTCCCATGCAGTCTTCACCATCGTCTTCACACAGAGGAAACACGACAATGAGACAGACCTCTCCACAGAAAAGGTCAGAACGGACAAAGACTGACTTTTTATTCTTAAACAATAAAATATTTAAGGTTTTTAACTCTTTTAGGCGCTGATCTGATTTGTTTTTGAGTGCATCTTCTCACTGTTTTTCAACTACATCCCATCTTTCAGGTTCTTTTTTTAGTTTTCTCATAAATGTCTTTTACGCTGTTTTCACATATGATGTGCGTTTCAGGACAATGCTTGGAGCCTTACAGTAGACGTGGTCTGTAACAGATGTGTTGTCTCAGCTGGAAATCTCCCATTAGGTGTATGTGAGAGATTTACCCCTGGGAACATGCAGGAGAGAGGACATGATGCTATCTCCGTTTGCATCCTTGCGTTAAATTACTCTCTTCTTCAACATGGGTGTTTCTTCCGGTTTGACTAATCGTATGACAGAAGCGTCATCAGAACACACACTCCCTCTCCAGACAATTACAAGCTTTGTTGGCCCTGTTTGACATCACGCAGCCTTTCGGTCAGGGTTGGAAGGAAAAAGTCGGCTTGATATTTGACCCTTGTGATTTGGACATTTCTGTTGTCCTGTGCAGCTCCTCTTGGTTTTGTCTTGAAAAATTCTGCAGTGTAGCAAATGTTTAAAAAGAACTTCATTCAAATCCAAATGGAGAAGTGAAAGAGTAAAATGGAGGCATTTCAGATTTGACTTTTATCATTTCCTCTGACTGTGGAGACACAAAGCCCACTGTGTTATTGTGAAGACAATGCTTATTGTATCTGGCTACTCTATCAGATTTTACTGCCATGCTGCGAGTCTGGCAGGAATGCTCAAATCATAGAATGATTTATGTTTTGTTTTTGTTTTTTGGTTGTTTTTTTTCCTTGTATATATATTTTAATGCTTTTATTCAATATCCAATAAGTTTTGACTCAATAGAAAATATTAAAATGGCTCCAGCTGACTTGTTTTGATGGAGAAAACACTTCTGATTAATACCTCAATATACCAAGTTATTTTCTCACCTAATTAGTTAATGGTTGAGTTCGGAATCATCTAACATTTGTTTTCCTGTTTACAAAATAATTACATGGAAGTGTCATTTTTATTACTGGCTAAAGATGCTTTCTAAAGACAAAAAAGACGTGTTTGTTTGTCTGTAGTATGAGCGGTGGAGAACATCTCTTTTGTAGGACTAGTTTGTGATTTAAATCATATGAATATTATTTATAATCTTGGTCTGTCTAACACCTTCACGCCCTTTCTTCAGGTCAGTAAAATCAGTCTGGTAGACTTGGCAGGAAGTGAACGTGCAGACTCTACCGGAGCTAAAGGTACCAGGCTAAAGGTAAGACTTGCATCTTCAGGAACACCTGTCTGCATTAACAAGCAATTGTCTGATATGAACTTGATGACCATGGAATAAACCTCCCGTTTGTGCGTGCAGGAGGGAGCAAACATCAACAAATCTCTCACCACGTTAGGAAAAGTCATCTCAGCCTTGGCTGAAGTGGTGAGTAGCTGGGCTTTATTTTCTTCTCCTCCTTTACTGTCTATCTCTTATCCTAAACAACTTGACCCTGTCTTCTCAAAGACGTTGTGTTTTTAGCCTGGCATGCTGTAATGTTTGCCCCTCTGTTTTCTCTTCTCTTGTCCTTGTAATGCCTGCTTACACAGGATAACTGTACCAGCAAGGTAAACCCTTTGAAAGCTAAAACACTGACCTCTAATTCCTCCCATGAGACAGATTTGACAGCTTTTTGCTATGTACAGTGTGAAAAGATCAGCCATTTTATCACCGTAAATGCTGTGCTTTTAGGAACCATGCACGATCACATCCACTGTCTTTGCAGTGGCGCAGTAGCACATCATCATCAGTCCTCTACTTTTATTTTGACATATTGCATCATAATATTGCATAGCCTAACATCGTTTTAAAAGCGAAGACAGCACAAAGCCATCATCTGTTTTTTTTCTTTTTCCTCGTCTGATACATGTTTTTTTTCTTACTGCAGAGTAAGAAGAAGAAGAAGAGTGACTTCATCCCGTACAGAGACTCTGTTCTGACCTGGCTGCTCAGGGAAAACCTCGGTATGAACATTAGTTTTCATTGGAAAACACACTTTACAAGCAGAACTCATATTTCTGAGCTGTTGAGTGAAATCTTCTCATCTACACGAGATATATTAAGTCATCTGTTTAATGGAATATGATGGAGTTGTGGAGAAAACATGTATGGAGGAGAAACATGCAGTATATATTCAATCAATCACACACATTTTCACATCATTAATATATTGACTGAACTTTTTTATCAGGTGGAAACTCCAGAACGGCTATGGTTGCTGCCCTCAGTCCTGCAGATATCAACTATGATGAAACCCTCAGCACGCTACGGTAAGGTGTCTGACCCACGCAGAGATACTGGCTCATTAAAGTCATTACTGTATGTGAGGATTTTTAGGCATTTCATAATTTAACCTCATTGTTTTCAGCTATGCCGACCGAGCTAAGAACATCAAGTGCAATGCTGTCATCAATGAGGATCCCAACAATAAGTTGGTTCGTGACCTGAAGGACGAGGTGGCTCGACTGAAGGAGCTGCTCCGTGCCCAGGGCCTGGGAGACATCCTGGACAGTGAGTTTTATGCCATCACAGTTGACCATAATATGCGCTGCACAGCCACATGGCTTCTATGTTCGCTGTCAGGACCTTTCACAGCCCGGAAACCTCTTCCATTTTTATTTCATCTCATAGCTTTCAGCCATCCAAACTACTTCATTGTAGTGCTTGAATATGTGCCAAACAAACAAAACTAAAACCTTTTATAAACTATTTACCTTCTTTACTGGTTTATTTTGCCTTTTTAAGTACAAATCCAATTCTCCCAAAAAAATGGCTCACTGTGTAAAATTAACAAAAAGGCAGAATATACTCAAAACCAGTATTTAATGCACAGTGTAACACTGAAAAATAGCAAATATTGTAAGTCAAACACGTTATTTAACGAAAAAAATTGTCTCATTTTAAATAAAATGACAGCAACACATGTCAAAAAGGTTGGGACAGGGGCGGTACAACTTCTATAAAGTCATGTTGCTATATTGTCATTATTTTTTTTACTAAAATTACGAAGGCCTTCCCAATAAAAGATAACATAACAGAACTGTCTCCAGATTCTCTAGGTCTATAAATATTATCTATAGTGGATATGGAATATTTTTTTGCAGATTTCCAAATCTCTGTCATTCTTTTAAATGAGACTCTGCCTCTCTAAAGTTTTTAACACCCAAACATTTAACACTCCCATCGCCCGCTTACCTAATAAGTGGATATTTCTTTGTAGAACTTCATTTCCAGTCTTTCGTACCACTCAATTGAAATAATGTTTAGTTTACACATTTTACAACCTCTTGCTTTCCGTTTTGCTTTAGAATTTTACACAACATCCCAACTTTTGGGGAGTAGGTGCTTTGTTCTTATTCATGTGTAGAATTTATACACATATACAATATAATCTTCATAAAACATGTTATGAAAATGAATATCGCCATATGTAGCTAATTGAGACTGATAACGTGCTGGCTTCAAAGCTGCATTTAAACATCACACTCAATTTGCTGTAGGCAAGATTAATGGCTCATATAGTTTTGTCAATTAGCGACATAATATCCCCATTAATAAGTTCTAATAGCTGAAGTGATTAATAATCTGCCTACTTGCTAATGCCTGCCCACATGATGTGTAATGACATGGCACTAAACAAGTCAGTCCATTGCATTTTTTCTCATGCTTGTCATCGGTTCCATCCAGCTTTCTAAGGAATTTCTGTAACCTTGGTGCTGACTTCTGACCCTTCTCATCTTTTCCTGCCTCCCCTCAGTTGATCCTATGGGGGATGATTGCCCAGGAAGTGGAATCAAATGTGTGTATATGTGTGCCAGCCATGCATTGTATATCACTATCTGCCCCAATTATAATGGCAAACATTGCTTATGATTCCCCCCATTACTTTTTATATCAAAAGTGCTGCCAGCTTTGCATGTTAATTGCATTAAAAAAAACAAGAGGTTAAGAGAATAAGACTTGGAAATGCAATGCTTCTGTAGGTGTGCTGATCTGGCAGGGACTAGCATGCCAATGCATTAGCATGCTTTGTGCTTTGCTCTTCTGTCATTTTCCTAAATGATGGGGGTGAGGCAGCTATTTGCAGGCTCACATCCAACTATTTTAGAAACTACTTTTGCAATACCCCCTTTTAGAGACATAATACAGAATAGTGTGTCAATCTTCCCCACCCCCAACGCTAATGCATAATTTTATAACCATGCTGTACCATGTCACTCACTCTCTGAAGCTTCTTTTGTTACCAGTGGCTTTCTGCTCTTTATTGTGTTTTCTTTCACTAATCATCCACCGCAGGTGACAGTGCTCAAACCTTTAGAATGCAACTTCTGAGTTCTCAAAGTGAGGCTCAGAGCCACAGACGGAAAGGTGCATAATTTCATATTTCTAAGTAGTTGCACCAGACGTGTGTATGTATTCAGACTTTACTAACTTAGTTTGCTCCGATAGTCTTTGCTGAGTAGCTTGATAGTGTGCTGTTGTTTCTGAAACTTCCCTAACACATCTGCCTAATTGCTCTCTTATGCTAATATTCTGTGGAAATGGTCCACACATATTTTAATGTGCTTCTGACCAAAGGTGAGCACTCATGTACTGTTTGTAATTGGCAGTGTGTAAACATCCATTTCCCGCCTTTGTTGTGTTCTAATTTGGGTAAATATCTCTGAACTTTAGATCTTTTTCTTGGGATTAAGAAAGCCCACATTTAAAAAAATCTTAAATGCAATCATTTAATCTTTGCTTTTCTGATTTTGTTGTTGCGTCTGACAGTGCAGTGTTACGCCATCTTTGAACAATCTAGCTTACCTTTTGAGTGGGGCTGCTGTGGCTTTGTCATGGTGGATCTGCGGGTGCACGTGTGGCGTGACTCAGTTCACTGAACTGCGGGCTGAACTTTGGCAGCATGTGTCTGTTATTCTCCTCTTTCCTCCCATCGGACCCTCATGCAGTCCATGTCACCCTATTATCCTCTAGTTGATCATCCGGTAGCAGTTTTCACTCAGGTCACAACAAAAAAAAAAAGATCTCAGTAACATAAACTTATTCTTTTGATTTGTATTGCTCTTAAACATGAAATTCATTGGGTTAATTTAACTTCCTAAAAAGCCCCTCTATGGACACTCTTTATGAGAGTAAGGGGTTGAAATCCATTTTCTTTCTCACTGTAAGATATGGAATAATACTTTTAACTTTCCGGTGTGAAAACTGCTGCTTATAGCTGACCATCATACTGGTTGTTTGTCTTAATCCTTTGGCGTACAATGTGTGTCTGACATGGGTCTTTCCTCCCTTTTGTCCCTTCTTTTTCCCCCATTTCCTTCTCTTTCCTCCCTTCCAATTTGGTATTTTGTTCTTCCATTTTATGTGTTTTACTCCCTGTATCCTATTTCCTGGGCCTATCCCACCCCCTCCTGCTCCTTCTTTCTTTCTCTCTGTTGTTGGCTCAGACCTCAAAGACATTCAGAACAATAAGCATAGATACTTGATAGCCTCAGAGAACCAACGCCCTGGCCATTTCTCCACAGCCCCTATTGGTTCCCTGACAGCCTCTCCATCCTCTGGCGCTCTGTGCAGCCAGGGGGGCCTGCAGTCAGTCACCAGCATCCAGGAGCGCATCATGTCCACACCTGGAGGAGAGGAGGCCATCGAAAGACTCAAGGTAAAATGGATGATGTAGTATTCATTCCGCCTCACGAAATTTTGTCTCACTAACATAAACTTTTTTTTTTTAACCTTTTCTGCTCAACCCTTTTTTTTTGCCCTGTAAATCTAAATAAAAAGACATATGCTGTGACACAAATGGAGTGATCATTTAAGTGCATTTAAATAACCAAAACAAAAAATAAAAAGATGTGAATAGTGTGGTAATAATCTCAGAAATAATTTTCCATGTTGGAAACAATCAATTTTTGTCACATGGTTTGATTTAATCTGAAAAAAGAAATGAGTCATTTTGTAATATGATGTGGAGATGTGTGTAAATGTTTGTCACACTGTTTGGGAAACTGATTACACCAACATGAAATAACTAAATTAACAGCACAGGCCGAGTGGTTGTTAATTCCATTCATTCAATGTCAATATGACTTTAAAAGATTTATTTGGCATCTCCGTCCACACGTGGTCTGAGAGCCGAGTATCTCCCCCGCTTTCTGTGCGCGCACTCTCTCTCTGGAGATAAGGTAACGCACGGGGCTGCAACACCCAGCCATGAGGAGTTGCTGTTTCCATGGCAACCATGGTGCCCGGTTCATCTGACATCCCAGTGACGTCAAGCACCAACGCAAACACGGAGGAAATTAGACGAAAATAGATTCAGACCTCGCTGGCTCTTTGCTGTGATAGGGAGGCACATGATATTCTAATTTTTAAGGTGTTGCAGCTATTTTTGGGACACAGAGACAAACTTTACAAGAAAACCGGCCTTTAGAGCTCTCGTAAAAATTAGGTTTCTTATTTTAAATTGCTATATTCTGATTCAATATTTATAGTTCCGTGTTTCATTAAATAAATCAATGTGCAGAGCAATACACGGCTCTCACTGCCAAATGCTGAAGATAATGTAGCGGAGCGTCACCACCCGGGTGGAAGGGGGTTGGATAATTCACCCCCCACCCACCCACCCACCCACCCAAACAACAGATTTGTTGCACAGACTGTACACAAAATCCATAGAAGTCGTTAATGAAGCACATTAATAGCGTCTGATTCACTGCTAATAGCTGGTTACATTACCCTGCTCGTGTTTTCCTCACTGCTTGACTCTTGTGTTTAGGAATCAGAAAAGATCATTGCAGAGCTCAATGAAACCTGGGAGGAGAAGCTGCGGAAGACAGAAGCAATCCGCATGGAGAGGTCAGTTTCATCACACACGGACTGCTCATTTACATCTGCATCTGCCGAGGGGAGACTTGTGTTCTGCGTGTGCATTCACCTCATTAGTCCTAATTGAGATTTATAGACTGAACTGAATGTCAGACAGTCTGATAGCTCTGGATCCCCCCCTCCCCCTCCTTTGTATCTTTTGTGACGTCAAAAAGCAGCGGTCTGTGTCACACGTTCTCTGTAACTTTCCAGAGCAGACAACCCAGCTTTCCCTCCCAGCTCATGTTATCAGCCAGCCGTGCGGCTATACGACGCGTTGTGGCTTTATCTGTGTATTTGTTTTGTTTGAAAACTGTGTATCTTCATTCTCTGTATTTCCGTGCAGACGTTTAAAACCTCTACTAACACGGTTCTGTTTCCGACATTATTGGGCAGCATGTCTTTTCTTCGTGACTTTAATCTTGCTGTTAGGCAACCTCCTTGTCTTTTCATGTCAAAGTTGCTGTCTGTCTCTCTTTCTTCACCTATGTGTCTCATTTCCTTTGCACCAGTTCTGTCCATTTCCCTTACCTTCTAGGTCGTCACACTCTGCAGCACAAACACCCTTCTCTCGCCCTTTCTCCCCCCTTTATCCACTCATCTGTAGCTGCAGACATCCGCCATAGTCTATCATGCCACGAATCACTCGCTCTGTTGTCTACCATTAGTTCTCATCTGCCTCTGATGAGCAGCACAAAGGTCTCTTGTGAAAATAAACTTGCAAGTAGGGTTGTCACGATACAAAAATTTCATGGTGGTGGTATCCTTTTCTCCACAATACTTTAGAATAAATCAAGTAAACAATAAAACGTGCTAGTTTAACTAGGTTATTTAACTAAAAAACATTTGAAAATATTAACTTTTTAAATGTTTTATCTACATTAAAAGGGCATTTTGTTGCTAGAGACGTCTAAAAACCTGCTAATTATAGCAACAACGTCTAAGTTGGCGACACTGTACACAATGGGTCCTCCAGGGAGAGGCTATAGAGAAGGAGCTGCCCACTTCAGTGCCTGTTTGAGTTTGAGAAGATGTTTTTGACAACACTACCTGTTAGTAAACCAGGCTGCAGAGGTGATGCAGGAAAATCCACGTGCATATTTCACAATAAGTGGCTATTTACTCTGTTCTGTTTCCCCCACGTTGCAGGGAGGCTCTGCTTGCAGAGATGGGTGTGGCAATCCGTGAAGATGGCGGCACCCTGGGAGTGTTTTCTCCTAAAAAGGTAGGAGAGATTGGAGGGAAAGACTGAAACACAAGCTCAGACACTGATGGAAAAGTAACGGTTGGATTTCCTGTGGGCGGTGATGCTCTGTCCTCCATCAATTTCTTTCTATGTTATCTCTTTCCCATGAGAATCCCTCCTGTACTGTTACAGTGTATTGTCACAGTCCACGCTTATCTTTCTGTTTTTCCACTCTTGATTGATTTTTTTTTTTCACGTACTCAGCTCAGCCATGACCAGGCTTTTGATGAGCAATTTGATTGTTTTTCTACCAAGAAGGTTTGTCTAATTTGATAAACAGGCAAAAATATCTGTCCTGCTCTAGAATTAGCCTCATACCTTGTGCTTTATTGAAATAGTTGATAGGGATTTAAAATATAAACTGTTTATTTGCATGGCCCACACCTAGATGTTTATGTTTCTGAACTACTTTTAATTACTTTAAATTCAGATGATCTAAGGCAGTGTTTAGCGTTGTCTTTGTTGTAGCTGTTTCGATCCAGTGGTGCTATCATTAGACATACCAGATTACAGGCTGTGATGTTTTCCCTTTCCTTTCTAAATCTCCCCAGCAAGTAGCAGCTTTGCTATGTAGCATCAGTCTAAAGACAAATAGCTGTGTTTGTATTTGCTTGTTAGTAGTCACGACCGTTACAAAGAGAGAGATTTTAACCTTAAACCTTAAAGCTTTTTTCTTTAACTTCCTTCTCAGATTCATTGTTTTTCGGGGATGTTTTAACTTGCGGTTGTCTTCGGCTGTTTGTTCTGCTTTCTTCAAATCCATTTGTTCTTCCTTTTGATGTTTTTTCCTCTTTTTTTTTTCCTCCTTTCACCCTCCATGGGTTAGCATTTCAGTGAGAAGCCTTGTGATCTCTATACAGACTTTAATGGGGTGTTTTCCCCTAAAAAGGTTGGTGGTCTAGAGAACAACCCTCTAGGATTGTTTTTAGTCATTGAGCCTCTAGAGATGTCTGAGCTGTTCATGTGTTCATGTGTGTGTGTATCGCTGGCAGAGGAGCAATGAAATGTACTCCAATAGGGTCATTTGATTGACATTCCATGTATCTTCCACAGTGGTACACATTGGTTAAAAATCGTTTTTGTCAACCTTTTATCTGCAGACTCCACATTTGGTCAACCTGAATGAGGACCCTCTAATGTCTGAGTGTCTGCTCTACTACATCAAGGATGGTATTACAAGGTAAATAATGATAGATTTGCTGCAGCAGTTATGGAAAGTCTGTTGCTTCATTACTTTTTTATGTCAGAGAAGAGAGGCTTTGGGAGTCAGAGCTGAGAAATCTGCTAGTCGTTGCAAATTTCTTTTTGCTCCCATCTTTGTCCCTTTGGTCAACTTTGCAAACTCTTCCTATTGAGTATATCTTTTTTTTGTTTGCTCTGCAGGGGCATTATAAGTCATGAAAGAACCAATTGTTCTTTTATTGCTCATGAGTAATGGCGTTGTTTTACCTCTGCTGCTGACTTTTTTTTGCTGAAATGGTTGCCAATGTCATGATAGAGCAGTGTGCGGTCTCTGAAAATGGCCTCTCACCATTTCAGGGTGGGCCAGGCTGATGCCGAGAGAAGGCAGGACATTGTTTTAAGTGGAGCTCACATCAAGGAGGAGCACTGCATCTTCCGCAGTGAAAGAAATGCAAATGGAGATGGTGAGAAATGATTGTTCATGATTGTCCAGTGTAGTTTATAGACAGAGACTCAAATGCATTCAAAAGCAACTTTTGGTGTTGGGTCAATGAATGAAATAAATACATGCATTTAGATTTTCCGTTGTTAATAGAAACTGGAAATGTTTGACCTTTCCTTTTTGAATTTGAATGATGATGAGCTTTTCAGACTGAATGACTTTTGGTCGTTACGCTGTCTCTAGTCATCGTCCTGCTGGTGCCCTGCGAGGGATCAGAGACCTACGTCAATGGCAAACGTGTTGACGATGCCATCCAGCTTCGTTCAGGTACATAATATATAAGGATTTTTGTGTTAGAAAAAAATGATAGCAGCATATGTACCATTTTTTCATAACATTTCTTCTATTAATTGCTGAATTTATACTCTTGGAGTTCAGATAGTCAAACCCAACAGCATGCGACAGCAGTCAGAACTGCTACGCTTCTATTCAAGTGCTTTAATAAAGGCAGCAAGACTTTGTTTTTTGGTTCTTTAACACTGAGCTGAGTACACCTTTCAGATGAGAGGTGCTTTTAAGAACCAAGAAAGAAACAAAAGCCCAGGAACCTTTATTCAAGTGCCTAGTATTTCCTTAACATTAAACACCTAGATTTTCATGATCATTTCAGGCCTGAAGGCAACATGTTTTTACTAATTTCATGTTGTTGTGCTTTTCTCTGCGGTTTCGTGTGTTTAGGCAACCGTATTATTATGGGAAAGAACCACGTGTTCAGGTTCAACCACCCAGAGCAGGCCAGAGCGGAAAGAGAGAAGACACCATCTGCAGAAACCCCTGTAGAGCCTGTGGACTGGACGTTCGCTCAGAGAGAGCTGCTGGAGAAACAAGGCATCGATATGAAGCAGGAAATGGAGAAAAGGTATTTACTCTGTCCTGTTTGTTTCATATTAAGTAATTATTTGGAGTGACTTAGTAGTTGTTAAGTTTCCATTATGGATCATAATATATATGTGTTTATATTTGTTTCACAATATGTTTGATTTGCTCGTGTAGGCTCACTGAGATGGAAATCTTGTACAAAAAGGAGAAGGAAGAAGCAGACCAGCTTCTGGAACAGCAGCGACTGGTGAGTTCAAATAAGCTGGAAGTTAATCTGACCCACTTTGTGAATTGAAGGGATTCAGTCTGTTTTAACCTGCTGTCAGATGTGAGAGACAGATTAGTGCAAACTGGGTTTACGAAATGTCAGAATAGGAATTAGTTTTTTATTCTAAAGAGAGTTTATGATATATGATTAGGAGCAGCTCCTTGAGACAGCCAGCTATATTTTGTGATTTCTGAGGAAAGTTAAAGCATGGATTTTCCCTGGTCAATTACAATTTAAAAGCCCTTATTTTTTTCTTGGATGATAGTTTAATTTGGTCACTGAATCTAGTACTAATTCTCACTCTGAGTGCTGACACTTGAGATTTGTGTGCGTGTGTGAATCACACTTCTACTCCTAGTGCATGCCTGTTCTTCTTGCATGGACGTTTTTTCTGGTTTGAGACAGTTGACCCTTTAATCGCCTTTTTCAGTTCAACTGATGTTTCTGTAGCAATTTGATTGAGTGAGAGTTAGATCGTAAAGCTTTTCCCCCTCTTCAAATCCCCAATTTTCCCTTTCTTGTGCCTTCTGTAGTGGATCTGAATCGTGCAAAACGGCAACTTCCAGCTCAATTTGATTTGATGTCAAGATCAAAAATCCCTTTAAAACTGATTCAGTACTGGTCAGATGAAAAAAAGATGCTGCTTTTGCATGGTTCATGTTAATAGCATGTTTTCTTAACTCATTCAGTACTGGTTCTGGACTAAGTTGCAGTGTTTGCTGTTGAGGAGGTCAACTCTGAAGTGGCTGTTGATTTGCTTGAATTAGATTTAAACTCTAGTTTTCTTGCTCTGTTTTGTCCTGAGTTTCATCTCTTCAATGCACTTGCTGACATGTACAATGCATTGTGATAACAAAAAATTCCTGCCGTAGTTTTTGCCCGATGGTGACAATGTGGTTTCTCATTGACTTCTTTGGTTACCTTTCTTTGCTAGCCCTACTCTGTATTTGTGTAGCACACGGGGGGCACAGAGTTACCACTTCTCACAAGTGAATCAGGGAATCACAGACCTCTCTCATTCTGGCAGGTTTATGTGCAGATCTGCAGGCCTAAGTTTCAGACTCCCAGGGGCTCAACATACCCAATTCTAGTCAAAGACACACTCTCATACACATGAGCTGAACATCTGTACCTACTGGTTGTGATCTGTAATGTTCCTTGTCTACAAAAAAATGAGAAACTGCATTTTTGTTTCCAACTAACAACTTTCTTGTAGTGGATTAACACTTCAGCTCACTTCTGCCTCTCCTCTCTACTGGCTTTCTGATCGGCTTCAAGAACACTCTGTCTTCTAACTCAACGCTAATACTAAAGCAACTCAAACCTTCTGGACTAAAGGGGGGAAAGCTCCAAAGTCCATCTCCATGCATGCCACTGTAGCATGTTGGATCCAGCTGTCAAATCACAAAATTTCTCATTTAAGAAGAGGAATATCACAAAACAGTACAGAGGTGCTCCAATCAGTAACTATCATCTATTGAAATTCCTTTCTAATCATGGTAGACATGCTTTACCTTTTACTTTTAATATCAATATGCAACATTGGGAACAAAATCTTTAAGTACATATCATTATTCCATATTAAGATGTAAAAATCCATGTCAAAACAAATTCACTGGAAAAGAAAGGGGGGGGGGGCGACTGAGAAGAAAGTCAATGAAGCCACTGTTTGTACATTTGTTTTTTGGAGGGCTTTTTTCTCCATTTTTATTTTGAGTGTAATGTGGAAATAAAAGTGCATGGTACCATACATCTGTACGTTGATGATGTATGCAACATACGTACATCATTTTAGAGTTTAATGGTTATCTTTGCCAAAAATCTGAAGTTTCAAAACATTGAAACCCTTGGAAACATCATCGTGCTCTGACTTAACTTGATTCTTTTTTAAAGTTCCCATGTTGCATATTTATGCCTTTTATTCATTCTTATTTTTAAACCATCCTTTCATCCTCTCCCTGATTTCACATTTTAATTTCTCCCTTTTTTTGTTTTTTTTTTTTGGGAACCATTTGGTTTTTGTCCTGTGTTGTCTTCTCAAGGATGGAGACTCTGATAGTGGGGATGACTCAGATAAGAGGTCTTGTGAGGAGAGCTGGAGACTGATCACATCCCTGAGGGAAAAGCTACCTCCCAGCAAGCTGCAAACCATTGTGAAAAAGTGTGGATTACCCAGCAGTGGCAAAAGACGAGAGCCTGTTAAAATGTACCAGATCCCTCAGCGCCGCCGCATTACCAAGGACTCCAAGTGGGTGACCATCTCTGACCTGAAGATCCAGGCAGTCAAAGAGATCTGTTACGAAGTGGCGCTTAATGACTTCCGCCACACACGACAGGAAATCGAGGCTCTGGCTATTGTAAAGATGAAGGAGCTTTGCGCTAGCTACAGCAAGAAGGACCCCAACGAGCGGGACTCGTGGAGGGCCGTAGCTCGGGATGTTTGGGACACGGTTGGAGTTGGTGACGAGCGCATTGAGGATGTCCTCACTAACGGTGCCCGTCCCGGAGGAGCCGTCATGGATGAGCTCAAAGTGCACATCGATAAACTCGAGGACATCCTGCAGGAGGTGAAGAAGCAGAACAACATGAAGGATGAGGAGATCCGTGCTCTCAGGAACAAGATGGTGAAAATGGAAAAGGTCCTCCCGCTCATCACCCCGGAGGGCCAAGAAAGGCCTCCAAGCGGGGGGGCCTCGACTTGTGCAACCAGAACCACCAGCCCCCCGGAAGGAAAGCCTCCTTTGCCCGAAAAGCCTGATGGAGATGATGTGGATTTACAAACAGGCCAAAGTGCAGGAGATGACTCGACCTTAAAGCGAGGCCACATGCGCTGGATGCGTCAGGAGCAGGCTCGCCTCAAGAGTCTTCAGCAGCAGGAGATCTCCAAGCAGCTCCGCCGGCATACAGGGCCGCATCGCTTTATCCCGCCGGAGGACCGTAAGCTACGCTTCCCCTTCCGAAGTAACCCCAAGCACCGCAACTCCTGGAGTCCAGGTACCCATATCATAATTACAGACGAGCAGGTCATAGAGCTAAAGGTGCCCAAAGAAGCTGATGAGGAAGCTGAGGGAGAGAGCCAGGCGGAAGAGGCGGTGCAGCCCAAGGACAAGATGGCCGCCTCAGTTCTTCACGTCACTCCTCCTCTGCCAAGCCCGTCACTTCAGCGCCGAGGCAAAGACACGGAGCAAGGTTTAAACCAGGGTCACAGACATAATTATAGGAACAACCAACACCTGCAGCCCCACGAACGAGGCCGCAGTAACTCTTTTAACCACCGTCAGCGGTCCTCTGGCTCCATGGAGTCCCTGCAGCAGCCTGAAAACACCAGGAGGCACACACAGTCCTTCTACCAGCCCCGCCAGCAGCACAACCAGCCCGCGCACCTCCCGCCTCACCATCAGCAGCAGCTCTGCCACTATAATAGCATGATGTACGCAGATGGCGGCTTCAATGGCTACCAGCAGTACC
Organism: Craterocephalus stercusmuscarum; assembly: GCA_037177115.1. Taxonomy (NCBI): domain Eukaryota; kingdom Metazoa; phylum Chordata; class Actinopteri; order Atheriniformes; family Atherinidae; genus Craterocephalus; species Craterocephalus stercusmuscarum. The sequence continues at coordinate 15,078,846 of JBBDHI010000014.1, forward strand.
ATCACGCTGACCACGCTAGCCATCCCGTCAGCTTTCAGCCACCGCCACGAATGCGCAGGCAGATGTCTGCTCCCAATCTGAAAGCCAGCAGAGAGACGGCAGTCTGACCCGTGGAGCCAGCAGCTAGCTTCATACACTTTCATGTAGGCAAACGCATTACAGATCACAACAGCAGAACTGACTTTTGCAGTTGATCAGTGTGTCACTGGTTGAAACAAGTATTATATGTATTCTAGAAAAACAAAAGACATTTCTCATCATCGTCACATTTGCCATTTTCATCAGTTTCTGCTTTGTGTGTGTGTTGTCATAAGTTGCCCTGGGGGAGTTATCATGAGGACATAAAGCCACCAGATGATAATGTGGACTGTTTGTGCGGGAGAAACACACACATACCACCTGTTTATCAATTAGCATGGTTGACAATTCATAAACTGTTTGGATTTGCCAAAATGATGCTGATGGTCGACATTCTGAGTTTACAGTTTTTGCCATTTTAGTATTGAATAAAGATGATTGTTTTTAGCCGCTACATTATAAATATGTTGAATTTTGATTCAAACTTGTTGCCTGAGTGAGGAACAGAGAGCAGCCTATTTATTTCCCTCCATGTATCATTAACCTGAATGTTAGGATGGGAGAACAAGTCCTCTTTGCAATATTACATCTTGTTTTGTGTCTCAGAAAACATTTTGTCATCCGTCATCATTGGCCTTCATCGGCACTCAAACGACCATTTTCATTTTTTAATTTTGGAATAACTTCATGCACCAGACAACTGCGTGCCTTTTTAAGCTGAGGCTGGCATCACAGTAAATGTAAGTGGTTTTCAGAAAGTGCCTTTAAACGCACTAACTTTATTAATCCTGCTATGCATTTACAACTCCGTATTTTCCTTTCCTTCCTTTTTAATTCAGGACCTTCTGCTGAATTTTGTGAAAAACTTTCCCAAATCACCTAATCAAAACTAACTTTTGTGTAATAACACTCTCATTTATACATATTTTTATTATGCCACTTATTTCTATGAGTGATAACTTTTCTTTTCTTTAAATGTTTAGCTTTATTTGAAAAATGTAACCTCTACCACTTGCATTAGTTTTTGCACGATAAAGCTGTCTGATTAATCAGGGTGCACACTAATGATCATTTCTATGTGTTTTTAAGATTTTTTTTAACCCCTTGTGAAAACATTTAATTGATAGTATGTTGTTTTTTTTAACCCCGGGGCTCACTGAGGAGTCTGTGAACCACTATGCTGAAATCCTCGGATGTGATTCTGAGAGTTTAAAGAAAATTATCCCTGTGTGAAAGTTTCACTGTGAACAATCCAGACCAGAATAATTCCCTCTTTTTCCTGTCTGAACCAAACATAATGAACAAAATCTATGATTTTGGTTGAAACCAGTCTTACATTTTTTATTTTGTGGTTCATCAAGTAAACACAGAGCTCGCTGTGATTCAAATGGATACCCACTGAGTGTTGTCATGGTTCCCAAAGTCTGGCCTTTAAAAATGTTGGAAGATGGACAAAGACTTGAAATGTTTGCATAATTGTTTTTCAGGAGAAATGTCCATATCAAATGAGATTTTGAGTACTGCCTTGTTTCAGCTGCATACATGTCGTACACCCTTGCAACCCCGCAGACGGAAATGTCAGAGTGGCGCTTTATAAAATAAGCCGTCCATGTCAGTGTCGGTTTATTTCTTTGGTTTAACTGAGGCTTTTGGATCAGCACAAGGTTTTCCTTGGTCTCTCTTTTTTTCCTTTTCTCGACGCATTTGTAGCTTTAAAAAAATCCGATTACGTATTATAGTTCAGCAGACATTTCAGCCGCATAGGAGAGGCCTTTTAAAGACTATCAAAAAGTTGACGGGGTGAATAAATCATTTAGTTTTACACTATAACTTGCCACTTTGACTATCTTTGCATGCAGTAGCATACATGTCTTCAGATATAATAATTATGCATTAAAGAATGTTATGTAGCTTTTACTCTGGTGCTGATGGCAGCCATGCAAGCTGGAAAGCACACGGTTTCAACTGAACTGACTGAACTTTTCTTCTGGAAAGATGCAAACCCATTTGCCGTGTCTAAATCCTGAATGTTGCTATTCTGCTTTTTGATTCGGCAGTATCAAGTGCCTCTTTGTGGCTTTGTACAAAGTTGTGCTGTTTCTTAATCAAGCAAATTTTTTTTGCAAACATATTGAAGAGTATTGTTCACATGTTAAAAGGAAAAAAAATCTGTGTTGCTGGAAGTTTATTTTCAAAAATTGAATGAAATAAAATGACCTGCTTCATGTGCAGTTATTTGTTATAAATGGGTGCTGTTTGTTTGTCTTTGCCAGAACAAACCACAGTTCAGGGACAGAATCAGAAGTTGACCTGTACGTACTACACAGGAGACAGTTTAAGACACTGTAAAACACAATTTGGCTGAACACGTATGTAAAAGCATTTCTATTTACATTTTCCCTGGAAGATGCAAACATCGTCTCTTCTTATTGCTGAACACTACATGGTTCCCTTGTTGCACATATACACACATGTTTGAGGATGAAGTTTATTTGAATTGTAGGGAAATCCAGCATTTTCAAGAGAATAACGAGAAACAGACTCAAATGCTATATTATTTAAAAATATACTTGACAAGTGTACTTTGGGTAAAGCAGGGACTTTGGATGAGGGGTGTTGGTAGGATTCCAGCAGGGAGGAGGTCAGGGACAAATGAAAAGGCTGCATTGTCTTCCCAGAAGACTGAACAAACAGGATGAGGTCATCGGGACGACAGCCTACCCTTCTCTGATGATGATGGCGCCCCTCATTGGATTACAGTTGACTCAGCTTCTATCAGCTCGCCACTTCTTCCATGGCAGCATTTGTCTTCAGGATGAAAATGTGTGTTTATTCATTCAGGAAGTGTTTTCCAGAGCAATTTCGCACTGATCATTTTTTGTTTTGTAAAGAAAAGCTCCTTTTTAAGTCTCAGCAGTCATTTCTGCTGTTTAGATCTGGATTAGAACTGTTATTTTGATTAGGACAGCAGATGTGATCCTTTTGTGAACCATTGTTCTTCAGATTTCCAAGTGGTACATGCTTTACACCGGTGCTTCACAGCCTGGGGTCCCTGAGTCTTTGAAGATTTTGATCTATGGTGATTAATGTCCACACATTGTCCCTATTTT
>JBBDHI010000014.1:15089335-15104703 GCA_037177115.1 Craterocephalus stercusmuscarum
AAATTTTGAATCGATTCTGAATCTTGATGAACAAGAATCTCGATTCCGATTAAAATCGATTTTTTTCACCACCCCTATCAAACTGTTTCTTATTCTTGTTTGTTTTTATTTGAAACAAATAATGATTGTCGGGTAGCATTTTTAGCCAATGCTGCGCAGTGCAGGAGCACATCTGCATACAGTACATGTGTTTCCTCGCCCAGCTATATGCTAATCGTTTCCCTCCGTCTCCTCTCGTGCCTCTTTTCTTCAACCAATCAGCATGATTTCCCCTCCACGGTAATGACCCGGTCTGGTTTGTCCCTGGAAGAGCTACGCATAGTGGAGGGGCAGGGTCAGAGTTCAGAGGTCATCACACCCTCCGAGGAGCTCAACAGAATCAACGAAATGGGTACGGCTGCCAGACCTTCGCCTCTCTGTGCGTAAATTTCCACCTCTCTGTCCGTTGGGATTTACACTGGGCAGATGGTCCTGTTAGATGCAAAGGAGGTCTTAAAATATTTTGTTATGGAAATGAGACCTGAACTGTTTTTTGTGCTCTATGAAGGAATCTGCACCGAGGCTAAATAACAGCACATAACCACAATCCTCCATAAATCACAAGCTGTGAAATGAGCAGAAAAACCTGCAGGGTTTAGAATTCACATGCAAATTGCAAAGCACAGTCACAGCTGCAGTTGTTGGTCACTTTCATTAAAATCACAGCACAAGCTGCACTGACCTTTCCCCCTTTGGGTTTATTTTTTCCAGACCTCAAGCTGGGGAACCTTGCAGACACCAAGCTGGCTCATGGTGAGGGTCTGGCAGACCAGCTGGAGGTGGGCAGCATCTTCACCTTCCGTGTTACTGTCCTCCAGGCCAGCGGCGTCCCTCCGGAGTACGCTGATATATTCTGTCAGTTCAAGTAAGTCTGCAATCATCTCTTTTTCTGTAAATCAAAACAGGAACAAACACAAGTCTGAGATAAATCCTGGCAGGATGCAACTTGTTTTTGTGTTTGTATGAAATAAACATCACTCACTGATACTCATTTGCATGCTTCCACAAGTTTCCTTCATCGTCACGATGAGGCTTTTTCTACTGAACCTCTGAAGAACGCTGGGAAAGGAGCCCCCCTGGGCTTTTACCACGTCCAGAATGTGAGTCCGCACACACACACACACAAATCTGAAGATGAACAACCTGTACTTTATCTTAGGCTGACAACTCTTCTTTTTTTTTCTCACTGCGGGGCAGATTTCTGTGGAAGTGACAGAATCTTTTATTGAGTATATAAAGAGCAAGCCCATCGTGTTTGAGGTGTTCGGCCACTACCAGCAGCATCCACTCCATATTCATGGTCAGGACCTGATCAGGTTGGTGGGCTACAAATTTAGTTGTAGCTGTGTTTTTCAGTCACTTTGGATACAGCATGTTTTTGTTTTTTTTTGTTTTCTAACTAAAGTTATGTTTTTCTCGACAGTCCTCCAACACCATCAAGGAAATACTACCCTATCCCCATGCCTCTGTCTAAGCCAGGTGAGAAATTCAATTACACTGCACATTAAAGGAGCTTTGAGCTCCGTCAAAATCATTTCAGCTTAATTTTCCTTGAATGTGTGTGTGTGTGTGTGTCACCCAGGCATGCCTCATGTGTCCTTCTACTTTTTCATTTCTCGCTTCCTTTGGATTTTTTCTCCTTCGTTTAATCGTTACTTTTCCATCTATAATCCTCTTACCCAACTCTTTCTCTCCTCCTCCACATCTCTTTTTCTCACACACCCCCCTCCAATATTTCTCACCATTTACGCGATGCCCAGACCATACCCGTAAGATCGAGTTGATCCGCTACCTCGTGAGCGGGTATGTGAACGGTAAAGTGCTGGACACGTTGTCTGAGCACGCCAACGCCCTCGCCTCCACTGCCGTGGCCAGTTTGGAGGATGAGGCCGATCAGCTCTCACACTTCCCCTTCCTCGCAGTGACCCACGACCCGGTGCTAATCGTACCCAGGCACCATGGTTGGTACAATGGACGCTGTAGCAGCTGACAAGTGCGGCATTAGATGCACCTGTGTTGTAGTGCATAGCGCCAATGCTTGTGGTACTGTGTGACTGCAGGCAGTAGAGGTCTGCTAAGTGTGTGCTGCACCTCACTGCGGGTGCGTTTAGGCCCAGTCAGCTCAGTCCCACCTTCCCCTGTCGCTTAGAAAGTGGCCAGAGCTGACACCTTCAGGCAGATGTGCCACATTTGCAGAACCCAAAGCCAAATGATAAAATTAGTATTACTCATAGATGATTACTGACGTAGCTTAGATGGATTGTTTTAGCAGTTTTTATGTGCAGTAGAGATTAGCCTGTTTGACAGCAACATAATCCAGATGTGGTTTCAGAAAGCAGGGTGTTGTCAGTGATGGTGTAATCTGTGTTTTAGTTCCTCACAGCAACTCTGTGCTCAATATTTTTTTAATTCAAATAAGCTTCTGTTTTCTGTCTGAATCCATTTGTTTAAAGTAACGAATGTTCTGTGTGTGTGTGTGGGCTCGTGGTTCAGTATGCAGAGCCCATCCTCTGTTTTGTTCTCTAAATTCCAAACACAAGATTCATGTGAATTCTGATATGATGATATTCAGTTTCTGCATTTTCATGTGTCAGTTCCAGCCACAAAGCTGAACACCATCACCAAGTCCAACCTGGGTCAGTGTGTCAGCAAGTATGACCTCCTGGTTTGGTTTGAGATCAGCGAGCTGGAACCCACTGGAGAGTAAGTGTCCTCCTGTATCTGTCATTTACATACGTTACAACTCTTCCCCAGTAAGATGAAATGGTTTGACATTTGTAGTTTACACACCTGCAACAGCGAAATGCTTAGTTACTCATAATGCCAATATGCAGGGCCATGACTTTGAATATGTCTAGTGAGTGAGTGTAACACAACTTCTTCCACAGGTACATCCCTGCTATTGTGGATCACAGTGGAGGACTGCCCTGTCACGGCACTTACCTGCTGCACCAGGTACGGGAAAGGCCCACCTTTCTTACTGCTCATATTCACATGTTATGTCAAGTCAGATGGGACCTTTAACCGGCTAGAATAAGGAGAATGTGGGACTGCAAAGTCAGTAATTATTTAGTTAGTACAATAATTTCTGCCATCTTAGTCTCCTGTTGTCTTGGCTGCAGGGGATCCAGCGAAGGATCACAGTGACTCTTATCCATGAGAAGGGCAGCGAGCTTCACTGGAAAGACGTTCGCGAGCTGGTTGTGGGTGAGCAGTCATACCTGAAGGATTACCGCCTTGCTGCAGCTTAAAGGAAGAAGAAACACAAAAATGACCCTTTCGTTGTGTAGCAGTGGGGAGGATATCTGAAGAGATTCGCTTCAGCTTTGCTGCAAGATGCTTCTTATTGTAAATGATTGTTATTCTGTGTCTCATCAGGTCGTATCAGGAACAAGGCGGAAGTGGACGATAGTGCAGCTGATGCTGTCCTGTCTCTTAACATAATATCTGCCAAGAACATCAAGTCGTCCCACAACACTAACAGGTACGGAAAATGTTGATGTTATGGGAATTAGTGACATATTGTCGAAATAATGTTCTTTCAATCAACCCAAACATTATTTAGAACAAATTATAAATACGTTAAATGATGCATTGAGTTTAGTATGATTATGATAGTGTTTGGAAGCTGTATCAGGGAATATACATGTCTGTGTTCTTGCCTTCATTCCCGCTGAAGGCGAATCAGAATCATTGCATGACCATTTCCATTTTCACTGCTGTTAATTTGCTCCATTGTCTTTGTGGCCTGACTCTTTGTGCTTCTCTCTTTTTTTCTGTGCACTCTTCCCTCCTGCTGCGGCTGGACTCATGATTGTGCTCAGGCTTTCTATTGATAAGGATATTGATAGGTACCAGTGATTAGAGAACATAAGGCTCCTTCACTGAAGGACCTTTATGTTTCCTTACAGTGCTATAGAGTCCTAGAAATTCATCTTCTGCACTTCTTGTTTTCATTTTCGAGCATGTTGCACAAGACCAGCGTTTTTCATTCAACATGAAGCTTCCACTTTTAAAACCTTAGTTGGCGCGTAAAGGCAATCTTGTATGCAAATGCAACACCTTCTTTGTATTTATTGTCCAAGTATGTCATTTTAGGAGGTTTAGGTTTGTTTTGTGACACCATATTGTTTCAAAAGGACTGCTTTCCTCTCACGTGGGTTCGACTGTACAAGTCTTACCTCAATAACAACCAAGGCCTATATTTTGAGGCACCAGTAGGGCAGTGCCGACTCAGTGAGTGACAAACGGCGCCCCCTGCTGCTGAAAACTCAGAGCCTCACAAACATCAGTAAATCCTTGGATTCCTTTTGTTTTATGAACATGTGAAGCAGCCTTTACTTTGACACTTATAAAGTAGTGGGGATATCAAGTTTTTGTTCATAGCTTCCTAACTTTGTGTCACTGAACACTGAAGTTCCTTGAGTGTCTTTTTGTAAAAGTCTCACTTAATCATATTTCACTAAGAATGAGGCCGACTTCAGTCACGGCACAGTTGTCCCTATCTAATCTGTCAGATTTGTGTCCACATCAACACAATGATCCTGTTTTTAAGATCTTTCACAACCCATACACCGCGGACCTCTAGTTATTGTTTAGTCTTCATTGTGAAGTAGATACACTATGGGGGTTGATATGCGTGTAACTTTGGTTTTCTCCAACAGAACTTTCTACCGCTTTGAGGCAGTGTGGGACAGCTCCCTGCACAACTCCCTCCTGCTAAACCGAGTAACTCCTTATGGAGAGAAGATCTACATGACTCTGTCTGCATATCTCGAGGTCCGCACTGCTTCACTCTGCCTTCACCGGTTTGCGTCGGGCTCATAAAGTTTATCCATCTCTCTGAAAGTCGGCTCACTCTGTGTCCTCTCTTCACAGCTGGACCATTGCATCCAGCCCGCCATCATTACTAAAGATATCTGCATGGTCTTCTACTCCCGTGACGCAAAGATCTCCCCTCCACGATCTCTCAGGAACCTGTTCGGAAGCGGTTACTCCAAAACTCCTGACTGGTAAGGCCGAACCCCGCAGCGCTCTGGTTCCTTTTATCACGCAAACATTGTCTTTAATCAGGACTTCCCCCTGCGCCATTACAGCAACCGGGTCACCGGCATCTATGAGCTGAGCTTGTGCAAGATGTCCGACACCGGAAGCCCAGGTGAGCAGGAGAAACATCAGAGGAAATGTTGTGAAAGCAAGTGACCAGTTTGTGATGACTACTCTTTTGTTTTCCCTGAGCAGGAATGCAGCGGAGGAGGAGGAAGGTGCTGGATACATCAGTGGCTTATGTGCGTGGAGAGGAGAATCTGGCCGGCTGGAGGCCCAGAGGAGACAGCCTCATCCTGGAGCACCAATGGGAGCTGGAGAAAATGGAGCAGCTGCACGAGGTGGGGCATCAGAAATCACATTTCTAAGAACTTGTAAAGCTTTGTGTTCTTTAGCTTTTTTGCTTACAGATAAGTAAAAAGTAAGAAGCAAACTCATATCTAAACCCTGCCCCCGTCCTGGGTTTAGGTGGAGAAGACCCGTCACCTCCTGCTGCTGAGGGAGAAGCTGGGAGAGGCGGCTCTAGTGGGACCAGCTCCCACCACCAAGTCCCTGAGCGAGTCTCTGTCCCCCAGCATGAGCTCAGGCACTCTCTCCACCTCCACCTCCATCTCCTCGCAGATCTCCAGCACCACCTTTGAAAGTGCCATCACGCCCAGCGAGAGCAGCGGCTACGACTCTGCAGACATCGAGAGTCTGGTGGACCGTGAGAAGGAGCTGGCCACGAAGGTGAGGCGGAAACCTGCGTTTACACACACTCACACTCCATTTATCTACTGCTCCTCTTCTTCCATGAACTGATCCGTCTTGTTGCCTTTCAGTGCCTGCGCCTCATGACACACACCTTCAATAGTGAATATAACCAGGTGGTCAACAGCATCAGCGACTGCAAGGTGAGAAAAGGCCCGCAGGAGAAGAGATCCATCTCTTTCTTCGGTCTCCCACTGCAGCTTCTACTTCTGTTCTTCTCCCCAGCTGTCGGACATCTCACCCATGGGACGTGACCCGTCAGTGACCAGCTTCAGCAGCGCCACCCTCACCCCCTCCTCCACCTGCCCCTCTCTGTCCGACTCCCGCTGCGGCTCCTTAGACCAGAAGTAAACCTTCTCTGAAACTGAACTTTTTTAACACAAAAATGCCTGAAACTTAAACTAAATGTCTGTTTCACCGCCTGTATGCTAACTTGATATTTTGTCTCCAAGGACCCCAGAGAACTGCTCTCGTGCCTCCAGCCCCTCCTGTTCGGACTATGAGAACTTCCCAATGGTTCCCACTCTGGAAACGTCCTACCTTGCAAGGGCAGGAAAGAACGAGTTCCTCAATTTGGTGCCTGATATTGAAGAAATGAGGCCGGGGTGCGTATCGCTGAGCTAACTCTGTAGCTCTGTTCAGTCAAATGAAGGTTTAGTCGATACGGGTCGCATCTTACAGCCCAAGCACGAATAAATAGTCCTGTTTTCTAACTCAAGCAGAAGAAATAGGAATTGACTGATCATGGGTGATTTGATCTGGAGGGAAACTAACTGACTCATCTTCAAGAAAACATGATCCGCCTGAAACAAAGACAAAAGTAACCGGTTTCTTTTTATTTCAGGTCTGTTGTGTCCAAGAAAGGTTTCCTGAGCTTCATGGAGCCGCGCTCTAATTCATGGGTGAAGCACTTTGTGGTTGTTCGCCGGCCCTACGTCTTCATCTACAACAGCGACAAGGACCCTGTGGAGCGAGGTGTCCTCAACCTGTCCACGGCTCAGGTGGAGTACAGCGAAGACCAGCAGGCCATGCTGAAGGTACAAATTAAGCTGGGATGGAAATGTGATTTAAACTAAAAACAGGATGTTTCTGGCAGTCCAGATGAGGTGTATTTTATACCTTTTATATACTCAAAAAGCTCCATAACTCACTGAACATTATATAAACATTATATAAGCTCTCTGATGTGTTGCATTATCCGATAGACAGACTTGATAAATATTATATGCTTTCTTTTCAGACTCCCAACACGTTCGCTGTCTGCACAAAACATCGAGGAATTCTCCTTCAGGCCAACAACGAGAAAGACATGAACGACTGGCTGTATGCGTTCAATCCTCTGCTTGCCGGGACGATAAGGTACACATACACTCCCCTTAAGTTGCATTTTTACCTTCAGCATGTCTAAAAATGGCATTTTCACCTGGCGCGTTGTCCCCCTGCAGATCTAAGCTGGCGAGGAGGCGCAGCGGCCTCATGAAGAACTGAGTGGAGCTTTCTCAACAGCCTTTGAACATACAAAGTGTTAACACTTATTAATCATTGTGATTCTTGGCGGTTTTCTCTTGTAAGTAGACTTTGTGGCTTAAGTCTTCTTTCATGCGACTAAAAATGTCATTTCCAGAGAAATTTGCCTCCCCATTCCCTCCACCGACCCTCCGCCAACTCAGCTTTCCTTCTCTCTCTCCCCCCTCCTCAGCTTTTTGTGTTCCTATTTTTCTGACGATGTTTGGGTCTAATTTTGTTTGGCTTTGTTGTCATTCCTGAGCTCCCTAATTAGTAGCATGTCGTAGTAGTCTACTTGTGTGTGCACGGCTCTTCAGAAATTGACTTTGAGTTTGCCAATCATCTGTAAAAACGACAAAAAAGAAGTCTTTATCAGTGTTACTCGTCTCCCGAAACAAGTTTCATTTAGGTTTTTGCTTCCATGTTTTTGATAACGAGCTCACATGATAACTGCAGCGTTCCTCAGGAGAAGACAAGGTTTGCTCTCGAAAAGAAAACGAAGCAAATCAGAAAACCTACAGTTATATTTACAAAGGGGGGGGGGTCAAGAAATAAGTCCAAATGTAGTTCTAGGTAATGCTCTGCTACGTCAACTACCGCTGCTAATAAAATCACCGTTCCCTTTTTAATCATAGAAGAAATTAGCATCAGGCTGTTGCATCGTCTCAAAGCAACTCCCCTGAACTGTCTTGAAAAAACAGATTTTGACAAAAATCCTGTCGAGCTCAGTAGGACAAGATGGCAGCACTGGATCTCTGCTGTCATCGCTGCCATGTTGAGACTCCCTCCCGCTCCTCAGCCTCTGTACATACACCAACTTCAGCTCCTGGTAGTCAGTGTAAGTCAGTGCTTTTGTGTCAACATAAAAAAACCCGAACCATGCCAACTGGATAAAGCGAGCAAAAACGTAGGATTTTGTATCTGCAGTGGAAACATGATGGGTTGTTCTCCTGCAGCAGGAAATATTTGTCCTTTTCCTATTTCATCTTAAGTAAAAACAGGGTTTTGAGACGATGGGGAGGAGGAAGATGCTCTAAAGAGAAAATTATGACCGGGGGGAACAGTGTGACATCATAACTCCCATCTAAGGCATTCCTCTGACACTAACATGCTGAGGTTCAGTAATGTGTTATTTAACCGTCACGTAAATGTGATACTCATGGTGGGGAAAAGAGGAAAAGCAGGAGGTGTTTTAGCCTTAACACTGGTAGCGAGCTGATAAAGCTGCTCAGCTTGCGGGACAGATGAGGACATGACCTTGCTGCATCATCAGCGTTGGGTAAAGTGTGCTTAGACGCCACCTCTCACCACTTCTTCGTTTTCTATTTGTGTACCTGAGCTGAATCCTCTACTTTTTTAAAAAAAACATATCTTACTATATTTTCTTGTATGATTTTAATCATCTTACAGTGATCTTTTTTTTATGAATTACTAACAGGTCATTTTGGTTTTTTTGATTTGTAACCGGCATCTATTGGTGTTTCAACTTATTTTGCACATTAGCTCATATCTATAGCAAGACGAAGGCGGATCAGGCAGGATTATGGATGGACATCAGGAACAAGGATGAGAGCACATATCAAGGCTACACTGGATGATAGCTGTTCCTCAAAGGGTTAACAAAAAAGATATTAAAGGGATGACATATTTGAAAAAGTTTTATTTGTGATATTTTTTATGAAAATATTTGCTCTGCACGTCGCGTTGCAGCCGCTACATTTGGCTGCCGGTTAAATTTGTGGTGCCTTTGCTTCTGGACATGCTAAGAGTTGCGTAAGAAGCGCAGATGGGCGTATTTTAAACTCTGGCCTACCAACCAGTAGTGAGCCCACTGTGCCGCTTTAAAAAGGGACATGAGGGCGGAAACAGAGGCGCCTGCTGAAAGTATTTATGTGATTATCTTTGACGAAAAGGCGATATGCAGAAAATCACTGCCCTCGGGTCGGCCAACCTGCTGGTCAGAGACACAAAAACCTGCTTTTCTGAGCGAGCATTTGTACAAAAAAATCACAGAAAGTTGATATTAACAAAGCATCTATGCACTTATTAAGGCTCAAAGTGCAGCATACCTCACACGGACCTCATCAGGAATATAGACATATTTATATGAAGACATGTCAGAGCAAACATTTTCCCTTGAGTGGCTAATTTCTAGAGGTATATTATTTTGGATTCTGTATTTATTGTTTGCAATGTATATATTAGTTTGCAGCTTTTTGCACATAACAATAAAAGGTTCAACTAACTAATCAAATAACGTCTGTGCGGTTTAGTTGTTCTGCTCATGATGAACCAAATGAAGGTGTGGCAACCCTCTCTGCTCTGAACTGGGAGAGAGTTGAATGTAAGAATAGAAATGTGTTTTTTTTTTTCCCATCATTTGAAAAAAGAAAATCTAAAAAAAGGGAAAAGAGACCTAAGATGTAACCCGCTGCACCTTCTCAGGAGCAGATGAGTTACATTAGTGCTTCCTCTTTAGCAGAAAGTGGTATGAGTGGTTTGAGGTCTGCATTTGTTGTGAAGAATATTTACTCATTGCTCATGCTGGCCAGCTGTATGAAATTTGACAAACAGTGGCTTTTATCTAATTTTATTTTTTCTAATATCAGGGAATCTAATACAGAGTAGCTAGTGATAGACAAAATGACAGGGCACTATTTATGTGGCGTGTCCTGCACCTCATCGTTTTTAGGTTTGTTTGTTGTTTTTTTTCCGTTGATGCCTTTCGATAAAAACTAATCATATTTTCCATTTTCCCCTCAATTAATATTAGTCACCTGCGTTCGTTCCCTTTGAGATTCATTCATTCATTAAAAGATTAAAAGGACAGACCGTGACATTAACGCTGTACATTATTTGTCAGACTGGTTTCATTTTCATACTTATTTTGTAAATATCTGTGTTGTATGGAGCTTGAACTAAAATGTAAATATGTTTACTGTATTTGTAATAACTATAATCCATTCGCTGTATAGCATAGATGTGTCATGCAGATATCCTAATTCTGTGTATGGTAATCTTGCACCATTGAACTGTTTAGTGAATGAGGCAACAATAAAAGTGCAAACTGTGCATTAGCAGAACAAGTGATGCCTGTTTGTCCCTTTTTTTCTGTCCAGCTTTGCTACCATCCTCGTGATTTTGATACTGTCAGGTTTTCATTTGAACCTTGAGAAAAAAGCTAAAAAAATGTTGTTGGTTTGATTTTAAAAAAAGGTTTACCAGAGGTGCTTTTACACACATGATTCTTGTCATTTTTTCTATTTATCAAACAGAAAACAGAAAGCTATCATCATTTTTCATTCATTTTAATTATTTCTGTACTGCTAACCCATTTGTGGCCTGTTAAATTACAGACAAGACAGAAAATTAACACTGGAAAAACTACAACTCCAGTATTCAGCCCAAAAGGCTCTCCATGCACATGAAGCTGTTTAGACATTAAACCGGTTTAGTGCATTCATCTCGTGATCTGCCCACAGTTAAAGGAACAAAATTATGTGCAGTTTATTATCTGTGAAAGGACATTGTGCCAAGGAAATGTGCAGTCAAAGACTTCTGTATCAACTAATCCATCCACACACAAAAGAGTAGCTTGTTATAGTTGTAAGGCCATTTTATGAGCTCGGGGCTACAAAGGAACCACTGCATCATACCGAACTGCCTCATTATAAAAAGAAGTCAGTACATCATCTCAAGATCAGCCGATAGAGAAGGTGCATTGAGTCAGCTGATACTGTGATTTAAGATGTCAAGATTGGAAACACCCCTTATCTCCCTAAGATGCAAACAAACAAACAAACAAAAAACCTTAATTATTCAGTTTTATTCAACCCATGTTTCAGTAAAATTGTTTCGTACATTTTTAGTTCCACAGAACGTCAGGATGGAAATTCACATCTTAGTGCAATCAGCCAAAGAAGTAGTTGGATACTTTAGTTTAAGTACCCAATCAATACTTGGAGGTATTAAGAAAAAGAGTGGTTGTTTTAATACTGTTGAGACAATGCTGTGTTAGATGTGGATGAAAAAGAAAACAGAGATTTGCAAATCTGTCCAAAAGAAATATTTCATATTGAAAGACTTGAAGTGTATCCTGCTCAAAACATTAAAGGGAATAATCCATCTTAGATCTTGGTAAATGAAATATTCCACCTGAAAATGTTCAGTTAGTGGAATATATGGTGAAAACAAAATAACATAAGATTTATCAGTGGGAATCAAATCAAGACAAAGACAAATTGAGTTCAGTTGTGTATGAGACCTCCATGCACCTGAATGCACCCCTGACAACATGCTCCTGATGAGGTATGGATGTTCTCCTGAGGGATCTCCTCCCAGAGCATCAGCCAACCCTTGGGCAGTCTGTAGTACGATGTGTCTGTGGTGGGTGGAACAAGGCCTGATGTCTCAGAGGTGCTCGACTGGGTTCAGGTCTGGTGAAGGGGCAGGCCGATCCATACCATCATTACCTTCATCATGCAGGAACAGCTGACACACTCCAACCACATGAGGCCGAGTAATGTCATCCAACAGAAGGAATCTGGGTCCCTGCAGCAGCATATGGTCTAACAATGGGTCTGAGCTTCTCATCCCAGTACCTAATCACTTTTTCATTACATAGTAAAGAATATATTCTCCCTTTTTTTCACTCTGTAGTTTTGATATCAGATCTTAATTTGAACTTGACACATACAACACATTTTAAAAATGTGAGAAATTTTGAATCCTTACTTTCCCATTTATGCTTTTACACACTTTAGGGAATTTGGCCTCTGCACTGAACCCACCAATAAAGACATCAAACTTGAAGTAGTAAATACACAAACAGAGCAGACAGTGTCCACAGATGCAGGCCTGCAAATTGTTCAGTGTTGAATATCTCTCAAGATTTATACACTTCCTTTATTTCTGGTATGTTTTAGACGGCATCCCTATTTCAAACTATATTTGGAAAAATCCTTGTCCCACCACTGTCAGAGGTCCCAGAGGCTATGGCTATTCAATGATTCAGCTTCTGAACCAAAGAAAATAAAATAAAAGCTAAAAGGTAAACCCTTAAAAAAAACATTAAATATAATAGTGTGTGGGGGGGAGGGCTTACTCGGTGTGTAAAGAGTAAAAGAATAGAATAAATTTGAAAGGTTTTCGGTGCCTTTTTTATTGTTTGTTTGCTTGTTTGCTTTTTAACTGTATTGAATAAATAATGCAATGCAAAGTATATTCGGAAGTCCTAAGTTCCCACTTAACAGCAAATGCAGCATTACGCTTACGTGAGCATGTCTGACGCAGCATGAGTGACCGCCAGTGCGACCAATAACACAACCGATCCCTCTGCTCAGGGTTATAAACCAATCAAAAATCTCTATTAAAATCGCTTCACTTTTCACAACGGCCTGTGATTGGTGAATTCTGTACGTGGGCGTACGTAAGCTCATCTGTAAGTTCAGATGAGTGGCACAACGAGGAAGTGATAAACCAGTGAGAGGAAATCAGAAAGGAGACTAGCGTGTCAACTCCACTTCAATCTGAACATTTACTACACAGTTGCTTTACTCACAAAGGAACATGGCACAGTAAGTTTTTTTAAAAATTATTTTTAAAATTATTCGGATGTAGGAAGATGCGGGCAGTCTGTGTTAAATCGTAGTTTGTAGTGGTTTTGTCTCTTTGACTAACAGTAATCTTCTTTATCTGTTAGTGTAATTGGGGTGCTAGTTCGTTATTTAGCCGATCACCTTTTGCATTTAGCATAAATATACTTGTTGCTCTAACGTAAAACTGAATGCAATGGCTGACACGATGGTCGCTATGGACTCTGGGAAATGTATTAAGACTAAACAAGTGTATGTTTTTATTTGGCTGTCATGTGTCTTGCAATGAAAATGTCTTAGTCCTTTTTGTGCTAACGGAGCCCGATGGCAGATGCTATGGATGCTCATCAGATCCTCATCATAAATGTGATTTCTCTCATGTTTTCACAGAGCAGATATTGCACTGATTGGTTTGGCTGTCATGGGCCAGAACCTCATCATGAACATGAACGACCATGGGTTTGTGGTAAGACCATGACTTCTGTTTGTTTCCACTTTGCTGGGCCAAATGTTTTCCGCTGTTGTTTCCTCTTAGCAGACTAAATATCCCTCATACAGGTCTGCGCCTACAACCGAACCGTGTCCAAGGTGCATGACTTCCTGCAAAATGAGGCTAAGGGCTCCAAGGTGATCGGAGCGGAGTCCCTGGAAGACATGGTATCCAAGCTAAAGAAGCCCAGGAGGATCATTCTGCTGGTCAAGGCTGGACAGGCTGTGGATGATTTCATTGACAAACTGGTTGGTATTTGTGGCAAACAGCATGAAATCCATTTGTAAAGAAGCTTGTGTTACAAGTACAACTTACAAACTTAGTCTTGTATTTGCTCTCTGTCAGGTTCCTCTTCTAGAAGCCGGGGATATCATCATAGATGGTGGCAACTCTGAGTACAGAGACACCACAGTAAGTCACTGAGAATCGCAGCATGTCAAACAGCCATTATTCCTCAGAGCATGTCCTCAGAGTTCTCCGGTGTTTGTTTAACGCAGCGGCGGTGTAAGAGTCTGAAAGACAAAGGCTTGCTGTTTGTTGGCAGCGGAGTGAGTGGTGGAGAGGAGGGCGCGCGTATGGGACCTTCACTCATGCCAGGAGGACATAAAGAGGCCTGGTGAGTCACAACAAACTCCGAATGTTGATTACATGTCTGATGATGTTAGATCTTAATATCAATGGAAATGTGTTTGTTGATATCACTGTGGAAGTTTATCAATGTAAACATGTGTTCTTATTGAATTTTAAGGCCCCACATAAAAGACATTTTCCAGAGCATTGCAGCCAAAGTGGGAAAAGACCCTTGTTGTGACTGGGTTTGTACAGTTTTTTATCTTTTCATTTATTTATTTCAGAAAGTTCATTTGCAATTCATGCTGTACTAATTATTTGTGACATGAATTTCTTGGGCAGGTTGGAGATGAGGGTGCTGGCCATTTTGTAAAAATGGTCCACAATGGCATTGAATACGGAGACATGCAGCTGATCTGTGAGGCCTACCACCTAATGAAAGATGTTCTGGGTATGGATCATGATGAGATGGCAGAGGTGAGCTCGCCGCCCCTCCCTGCTAGAATATTTGTGTTTGTAATATTGAATGAATATTACTGGATTATTACTGGATTTCATCCTTCTGCCTTGCCTTGTTCATCCCTCAGGTGTTTGACAGCTGGAACAAGACCGAGCTGGACTCCTTCCTGATTGAGATCACAGCCAACATCCTGAAGTACAGAGACTCTGATGGCAAACACCTGCTGCCCAAGATCCGCGACAGCGCTGGACAGAAGGGCACAGGGAAGTGGACGGCTATATCAGCCCTGGAGTACGGCACTCCTGTTACTCTGATCGGTAAGACAAGGAAGTAGATTGTTTCCGTCTCACTTCCTCAAGTGTTGGCTTCTTTCAGTAAACTTATGACGACATAACAAAAAGTTTTAAGCCACGCCTGTTAGCATTTCAACATTTAGGAATAAAAGAGGACTAAGGCCGGTGATACACACAGCCTCGCCCCTGAGCCGGCGTTAAGAGATGTGATCAATATGAAGCCGCCCGTAAGAAGATTGAGGGCTTTTCTAGTGACTGTTCATCTCAAGTGACATAAGGGGGATTTGGCTTTGGTGTTTGCTGTGACTCTATGAAAGTCTGCCTCATTAGCAGCAAAGGCCAAAAGATATTTTACACTAACAGGATCTGCTCTGAGCCCACCAGGAGATTACAGTAACTATGGATGGGCACTCTATTAAATTGTCTTAATCGATTATCAGGAGAATTAACGATCGATTAATCATTAAAGGGACTATACCCGATTTCACATCTGGCTAGCTTAGTTAGCGATAGCGGCTAGTTTTTTTTAGCTTTTGTGTGACTCTTTTTCTTCGCTAAGGGGTTTAACTTTCATAACTTGACTCCGGATCACTAGGGGAACGCTATTACTGGCTGATCGG
>JBBDHI010000014.1:15118037-15130461 GCA_037177115.1 Craterocephalus stercusmuscarum
CATCCATCCATCCATCCATCCATCCATCCATCCATCCATCCATCCATCCATCCATCCATCCATCCATTTTCTATACCAACTTATTCTAATAAGCAACAGCTACCAGGCAAGAGGCAGAGTACAGCAAGCAGGTTGCCAGCCTACAGGGCTATTTAGCCAATCTTTATCAAGGAAAGTCCCATTGAGATCATAGACCTCTTTTCAAGGGAGAGCTGGTCAGGAAAAAACACCAGCGCAACCCACAACCATAGATATTCACAATTTAAGACATATTTGCAATAACAACAAGGACAATAAAAAATACAGAAATTCAACCAGCATAAAAAGAAATTACAAGCATTTTTTTCCACATGAACTTTTAGATTCTGGTGCTTCCATAACACTTGAATCAGAATAATGAATATTTTCTTAATACATGAGCCATATTTTTCAAATCCATACTTTAGAAAATGACTTGTGTGGCGGGACGACAGAGGGCCTGGGCGGGATTTAATCCCACAACCTCCTGGGTGAAAGCCATGCGCGCTGACCAGTCAGCCAAAGGGATATCCCTGTGGCCAAGTAGCCAGGGAGCATGATCAGTTGGAGGCACACAGTGACAGGACCCACACACTTGCATACTTTGGGATTATAGTGATTCATGAGCCACTCTCTCAAGATTCAATTCACAAACAGGCTCACTGGAATAATTCAGAATTCATTGTTGGATTCAGCCATGAAAGGCCTTGTGTTTCAGCAAGCCTATTTTTCTTCTTGCAGTGCTACAATGTATCTGGTTATACATGCCATGCTGACGTTGGTATAATGATATTTAACATTAAACGGTGGAAAAGAAAACTTAATTTCCAGCATCCTGGGATATACTGCAGATGATGAGGCTAGGGGGTTTGAGGGTTAATTGAGAGAACTTTTTTCACTGGTTATGTTTTGTAAATGTGTTAGTTATGCTTTACAGTCACATTTCACGTAGTAGATTTACATATTTGTTACAAAATATAGTTATCATGGGAGGAAATTATTTGTAACGTACATGCCAAAATTGATTTATGGATTAAAAAAAAACCCAAAAAGCTAAACCTGGGGGTTATAGAACATGTGGTCTAAGACTGCTTTCAGACTTGCTGAAGACAAAGATAGTTTTTTGAGAGGTTTTCTTTTCACTTGCCTTCTATTATGCCCATATATAAGCATTCATCCATCCTATAGCAGCATCATATATAATCTACAACCAGGGATACACTCATTTGCAGGGAGTATGTGGGTTTAAAAAGACGAGGGCGTAATAACAAGGCAGCACTGACAATAACACCTTGTCTATTAACCAGATAATTAGCTGCAGTGTGCATAGAATTAGAAAATTCCTGTAACTCAAAAACTCCAGATCAAGGTCAGTACAGTAACACTGGATAAATAATGTTTAAAGTACAGGATTTTTCTGTTTTCTCATATTTCAGTGCCTTTGATGACTCATTATGCTTTAAAACATCCAAAGCAGGTTTGCCTTGAAGGCACACAGATCTCCTGCAATAGTTCTGCAGGGTGAATGTTGTGCTCACCTTCAAAGAAACAAATCAAAATGCATTGGAGCATGGAGAACACACTGCCATGCAAAGGAGAGTATGCTTCTGATGAACACAGTAAAACTGAAGAGATGAATAATTATTGGATGTGATTGTCCCCTCTAGCTATTTCTTGGAATTTATTGAAGTCTCATGAGTCACTAAGTTTATGTTATTAAAACATTAACAAGCAATATTACGATACATTTAAATCATTCGTTTTTGAGGTTTTGTCACTGATACGATTGAAAAAGATTTTCAAGATATTATTTATTTATATTATTCAGACACTATCTTTACTTTTCATCTACAGTTATACTAAGTTGCAAAACAAAACACACTGGACAATTACAAAACCCTTTATACAGCAAAATTTCAGTAACTGAAATAAAGCAGAAACACCATATTTCAGGGTTTTGAAAAGGTGAATTGTGTTTTATATTTCATGAAAGCTTTTTTAGGGTTTATAAATGTGGATCTAGGCACAGGTCATCGTTGCATTGATGAATAAGGAGCTACCATTAAACACCTCCACAAACCCTCCTGTGAATCAAAGTGAGACTGATGCAAACACAAGGAAGACTGCCGGCATGTTTCTTCTCACATAAAACTGTTTTCATGAGGGCGAAATCTTTAGGGTTAGATAATGTCGCTGACAGCTCTTTTAATGCATCACAGCATTTTACATATCAACATACAGCTACAAACATGTCCACAGAACCAGTTTTCCCAGAAATATTTAATGCACTGGTTCAATGAATTCCAAAAATGAAACACAAGTGGAAGCAAAAGATCAGCAAAATCAGACATCAGTGAAGTGGACTAAAAAACACAAAACAAAAGAACAAAAATCCAAACAACACATAAAGGTGGACCACAAAATAATAAAAAAGGGTTAAATCCTTCAAGGTCACACAAGTTTCAAATTTTTAGAAGCTCTGCATGAATTATTAAATGCGATTTTATTCATTGTGTTTATTTTGTCTTGTCTAAGTCAGACTTATTTTTAAGTGCAGTTTCAATGTAGTTCCACATATTGGCATTTAGTCCTTTTGATTGCTGTGGTTTATTTCCTCATGCTTCATGTTACTTGCCAGTTTGGAATCATGTTAGGTGACTGTGGACAGTGGGGTTGATTATATAAGCAGAAATATGGGCAGACCTTTGCCAGCTGCTGCCTGAGGGTTAACGTTATCCAGACACAGACTCGGCAGGCGTTAAACAAACATGTCTCTTTCGAAGCAGTACAGTGACCTGATGGGGAGAAGACCTGGCAGTTGGCTTAGCTGATGCCACCATTTAGAAAAAAATTGTGCAACATTTCTTTACTGATTCAGAAAAACCGATGACAAAGTGATGATTGCCAGAAATCTATTCAAATTGAGATTCTTTTTTTATTTTGTAAAAATCAAGCACAGTCACAAAACGTGATTTCATCAGTGGCGGTATTGCTTTGCATGTCTTTGTTGCAGTATATTTATCCAACAGGAGAGGGCACTCTTGAATGTGTTTTCAAATATCTCGTTTGATGGATTACAGCTTG
The DNA here is from genome assembly GCA_037177115.1 of Craterocephalus stercusmuscarum. Classification (NCBI taxonomy): domain Eukaryota; kingdom Metazoa; phylum Chordata; class Actinopteri; order Atheriniformes; family Atherinidae; genus Craterocephalus; species Craterocephalus stercusmuscarum. The sequence continues at coordinate 15,121,140 of JBBDHI010000014.1, forward strand.
CCTCCACATGCTCTTTTCTACAGTAACCAGTTTTATGTGCTTTTGCAGCCCTTTTTAAAAAAAGTCTACTATTATAGAGATTGTTTTATTTGTTCATTCATTCATTTACCATTCTCTCTTGTGAAAACTTGTGGGTTAAATGATCAAGCTATATTGCAGTGAGTAGCAGAGAGGAGGTTTAATTGCTCATCCTTGCTAATGCTTTAGTGGTTTCACAAACTGGAACACGATCATTGAATATGGATCACAATATGTTAACAAAAATGGCTGAAGATGTGTCACTTTTGTTTTCCAGCCTTTGTCTTCTCACCTTTTGTTATTGTGACCTCCTGGTATGCACCAAAGCTTCAGTAAATGATAACAGCGCAGTATTACGCAGTTACATGCATCATATACAATGGGCTGTGGGGCAGAAAATCTAAACTTCCTTGTGCCTTTGGTCCCCATCTGCTCAGTGAACTTATGAGCAGGAAATGGAATAAGTGGTGCAAAAAGCAAGCCAACATCCTCCTTTCTTTTCATGTGGCCTGTGTTGGCCGTCACCCTATCTGTATCGACTGTTAACTGTCTTTACAAAGTTAAAAATCCCTTTCATGTTTCACTGTTTCTTTTTTGTTTTCATTTCAGTCAGAGCATATGGTTCGCACATCTGGGAGATGCTAAGCTTGGTGGCACCCAGCCCCCCACACTGCCTCTGTGAAGTGATCCATATATAGTCCTCATTGTTATTGCTAATAATCACTCATCATTATGATAAACAAGTACTGTTGATTGGTCGCTTTAAGTTAGCGGCTTTATGAACTTTCATGTTTAAAATCCTTGTGGAGAAAGTGAAACTTTTCCCAATTTTATTTCAGAATCCTGAAAGTGAATTTCCCAGAAGCCCCCCCCCCCCCCCTGCTGATACTACCATCAAGCTGAAGAAGTGTTAGATTTACTCTTAATATTCAGTGTCAGTGTTAGAGCATTTGAAGCAAAAACCTCAGTAATAAACTGTTCAGCTTGTGTCATATGACCAAAAACAATCAGATCAGGACGTTTGGTAAGTGGATCTCATTTCATCTCATTTCAGAATAACAACATTCAATCCGACATAATAGAAAGGCGGTGTCATCGGGTGGCAATTTCATGACGCCAAAATGAAGTCAAAATCACTATTGTGTGCAACTTTGGGTCATTAAATGCCACTTCAGCATCTTCTGCTCTCCAGCTTTTAGGCAGACGGGCTTTCATGCCACTGGAGAGACATCGGGAGAAAGAGGGGGAGGAAGGCTATGTGTGGCTTTGAGTGGTTTACTGGGCCTCTTCATCTCTCTCGGCGGGTAATTACAGAATCATGGGTCAACCACGCATGCAACCACGGTTACGTTGCACAGTAGCAGATGTGCTCTTGACATTATCCAGCACCAGAGCAAAAAAGGTAAATAAAAACAGCTGCGGCTGGTTGCTACGGATCTTTGCCAAACTTGCACACAACCCTAATTGTTCCCATGTGAGCCTGCTGAGCCGGAGTAGTAAAAGGGGTGGGTATGCCCTGTTTAAGGAATGCCCGTGATTCTCAACAAGAGAAATTTATGAATGGGACAGAGAGACTGTCATGGTAGCTGTGGTGTCGAGTGTTTATACTGTGCTAATGCGTGTTTGGCTTTCGTTGGAGGAACAACGCTTTTCTCCGTTCTCCCTTCAGTGTTTGTCTTTGCTTTGAGGGCACGGCATCGCTTCTGTCCCCCAGGATGCCCCCCGTGTCAAACCATGCCTGGGTTTGTGTCCATGGTACAGCCCAATGCCGAGGAGGTCCCTGGCTGCATGAGAGACAGAAAACAGAGGTGACCTGAATATGCTGTATTTACAGAAATGGATTCTTTCACACAACCTGCACCAGAGCTAAGATCTCTTGCCCTGTGGGGTGAAAAGTTTGTATCTCTGCTGTTTTAGGTGTATTCACCGGGGTTCATTTGAAACAAAGGGACAGATTGGAGTAAGAGCGTGTGGGCTTCAGCGCAAACTTCAAATTCTTGATTTAGGGGCCAGATACAGTTTGATGTTTTGTTGAGCTGGAATGTGATCTATCCTTTTTTTTTCCTTTTCACCACAGACACACACCCACGCACACTTGCACATCTTATACCATGAAACTGCCTGCCAACAGCGTGTGCCTCCTCTCCCTCTCTCATTAACCGCAACTGTCAGATCCTCCAGATGAGGAGCAATTAAACCAGATAATAAACACTCGCCATCAATTCCTGTTTGTTGTTGTTGTTGTTGTTGATGATGTCGGGCTGGGGGCTCGCCTCCTGCCACCTCGGTGCTAACTAGTACTTGAGTAAAACACAAGAGCGGCAAATGGAGAGTACTTCATGGAACTGAAAAGGCCTCTACCTGCTGCATGTACCGCAACGCTGGGTTGATAATAAAAAAACGACACTGAATGTTAACAATTAGATCCTAATCAGACACAGCTCACAGAAGCTGCTCTTTTATCCCCAGCGCTTCACAGAAAAGGCAAACAAAGTGCCGCAAACTGTCAAGATAAAACACTACTCAGGATTGCGGCGTCTTAGGGCTTCTTAAAGGGCAGTAATCTCAGCTTCCTGAGACGGCGTGCTGCAGAGACTCCTGTGTTTGCTCTTGTATTGGAGTGATAAGGCCGCTCTTCATCAGCTTCTGACGAGGCTCGTCTCCCCTGACGATGATGGAGAAGAGTTGGGGGGGACGGAGGGGACAGCGGTGGAGGTGTTTGACAGCAGGAGGATCCGGCGAACACAGAAAAACGTTTTGAAAGTTGAACCTGATATTTGAGGAGCATCCTTGATTTAGCCGCTTTTTATGTTGAATGATGAGAATGGCTGATGACAGAATGTTTGTGCCTGGATTTCTTCTAATGAGATGAACTCTCACTGACCTGAGGGATAAAGCAGAGGTGCATGTTCATTCATCATTGTTGAGCTTGTGGAAAAAAAGTGCCAAGGATGGTTTTCCACTTAAATTTGAAGGCTGGACAAAGCCTTCTTCTTAAAAGACAATACCCTTTCCTCCAAAGGCTATAAAAACATGTATACAGCTGTACAAGGAGTTTCCTGATCCAAAAGCAAAATAGAGTGTCAGATATTCCCATTACCAATCAGGATGTCGTGGCCTGGAAAATAATGCACAAGCTGAAACCGTGGCCTGCTCAGAAAAAGTAAAAAAAAAAAAAAAAAAACTGATCTGATTTCCCTTTCTCTGTGGAAAAATGGATGTGGCTCTTTTGTTTTGCCACCAGATTTCCCTCGAAAACACCCTGAAAACTAAACAAAATTGACAGTATTGGATTTATTGTCTCGCGCTCTTTTGTCTTTGGCCTTCACTGTTTGTGCTTTTGCCATGGAAACAGCAGGGATATTTATCTTTACAGCCCTTTTACAATAACGTCCCTTTTCCTGACCAAACAACAGAGGAAATATCAGGTCAAGCCTCTTCCTCTCTCTAATGATCAGGTCAATTCAGTCCCAGTACTTCAGATGGATCATGCACATTCACACGTGTCTATACAGATTTGTATACAGTGTTTGATTAAGATTTCCGTCTCCATGGCATGTAGGTTTCTTTTCTTTTTTAAAACCGCTTTTTGTTGTTAATGTTAACGGAAAGGAGGAGGTGGGGTTTTCTATTTATGTACTGGGTATTGGAAGTTCAAAAAAAAGAAGGTTGCTCACGGTGAAACACTAGATGGAGACAGAGAAAACTGACTCCGAGGTGGCACTTCAGACCGCTGTAAGCGCATCCCTAAAACATAGAATTGAATAAATTTTTCATTTAGAAATAAAAATGAGAACTTAAGTATCTCTCTTAGATTATGCAGGAATCTGAACAGGGTGCTGAATGTCATTCATTCTCTGTGTGCCCTGTTTTCCCTCTTTAATTAATCAAATAATGTTTTTCTGTGCAGTCGTCTGAAAACATCTTCCTCATGACTTTCATACCCTGGCATACTTACGCTCTGCCCTGGTCTGAGCGTGGCGAACACGGCCAATTGCTCCTTCTCAGCAGCTCTTCTTCTGGACCTTATCCAGATTATAAGCAGGCTCTACTCCTCAGTCCACCTTAACAGCCCAGATAATAGAAGAAACTGACAATGTAGATGAGGAGGAATAGGCATAAAAGCATGAGGTGCGTAGAAAGTGCATGTCACAATTAAATTACTTAATGGGTGAAAGTCCCGCGATAGATCACATATAATTTACATCAAGAGTCACTGTAATAAAGACTTTGTAAAACTTACATTGAAATTCAATTAGAGTGTTGAATGCATAACCAAAGCCGTGAAAAATGAACTCATTGGGGGTCCCTTTTCATTACTGCCCCGAGGCAAAAGAGACCATTAATTTAATACATTCCATGTTTTTTCACATGAGCATTTTTAAGTTAGTGCACATTTCCATCCTAATGTATCTAATACAAAGAAAGAGCCTGCCAAAGACTGCATTATACAAGCAGCAAAGAACTCCCTCCACCTGCCCCCCCACCCACCCACACACACACACACACTAGAGTTGTTACCTTGAGTAGTCGGACCACTTTCAATCAGTCAAGCTTGAAAAACGACCTGGCCCTAAAAAAAAAAAAAAAACAACAACAAAAGAAGAAATTATGATATTGTTTTATTGATTCGTATAGTGGTGAATATTCCTGTACTGCAGGTGCCGTCCCTGTGGTACAGAGGTGTGTGCAATGGCGCCGGTGAGTTAGACTGTAAACAGCAAGTCTTAATTAAGATATTGCTGTTTTATCTTAGAACAGTGGATCTGCTCACTTCAGTCAACCACAGAGCCGAAACAAAGCGGGGACCCCTTCAGAAGTTCCACCCTTAAGAGGAGTGCTAATTAAAAGACTACTCCATTAACTGTTCCAGCTTGGTAAATATAAGTTTACCAGGGGTCAATAGACTTTACAACACATAATGATTTAGAATATAATTACTGTGTAAAGGGAGCTATGAAAAATGCCTTCAAAAAGTTGTTTGTCTTTCCAACAATGGCAGTCTGGGAAACACAGTTCAGAGGGTGGGTCATGTTAGACGCTGTCAACTCAATGCACCAACAGTTTATCAGACTCTTTTTCACCTTTATGCAGCATACATGACTGCTGTCTGGTGAGTGACAGGAGAGCCACAATGAAACGAAACATAGAGCAATCCAGCTAATAACTGCAAAGTGAACTGACATAAATACTCTGTTATGTTTGAATAACATTTTATTGTCATTTTTCACGTTGCTGGGGGGTGTGGGGAGGGATGAAGTCAGAACTGTACTCTGGGTTTAAAATACTTTCATGCAGAGGAAGAAAACAGGCGCTGATTTTGTCAGGCACAAATTAGTTTAAACTGAACTCACTTTGTCTTTTTTCCTCCTATTGTTTTTTTTCCAGTTCTGTACACACGGGCTGCTAATGAAATCAGCTCATAGAACAATGCCTCGTACAGTAAACTATTCCTTTAATGAGTGGATGCAAACAGCAGCGCTGCATGTGAAAAGTCATAAACACGTTTTTTTTTATGTTTTTTTCTTTTTAGGGACAAAGATGAGAGTGTCACTGGAGCCAGTCTAGGCGAGTCTTGGTGAGGCGGGGAGAAAAAAAAAAAACATGCATTATTCATTGAAAAACTGTGAATGTTAGTGCCTCTTTTCCTTGTTTCAGCATGCATTTTTCCATTTGTCTTGTGATGCTAAATTTTTAACGTTTTCCCCACATCACATTGATGTTGCATATAATTAGTGACTTTATAGCAAAATCACTTCTGACACATCTGTGTTCACAAATTAGAGTCCTTAGATAGGGAGGACTCAGCTGGGAGAGTGGTTCTGGGAGGAAATATAAGAGTTGTCTAAATATTCTATGCGCTGCCCTGGAAAAGTGACAAAATCGCTCGAAATTAACAAAAAAGACGTGAAAGCTAATTGAAAACTCTTGGTTTATTTATAGCTGTTTAGAAAACTCATCATGTTTTCAAGAGCAGGCTGTGCCCCTGCGCAAACGCGTATCCTGCCCTGAAAAAGAGCAGGAAACGCTGAAGTGCATATTTGATTTATTTATTTTCACCCAGACGGATACTCAGTGCTTTATACAGATTTTGCCATTTGGAGGTTGAAATAATGGATGGGGCGCTCATTCATTTTTAATTCCTCCATGTTGTGTGAAGGGTAAACATGCTGTTTGAGATGTCTTTTCTGTGCTGAACTGTGTTTTCTCATTATGAGACTGTGTATAAGGAGCAAAAACTAGTCACGAAAGTGGTTTGCAAACAAGGCGTTGAGGGTGCGTATCCAATAATGGCTGTTAGGAGAAGTCAATCATGTTTTGGAGAGCCAAAAAGCAGATTTCATAGGTGATCGGTGTCATATTATATATAAACACAGAAGTTTAACAATGAGTCTGAATTTCCTCCAATTAATTTGTTGTGTACAGTTATTCAAGGGCTGGGATTTTGGAAGCAAAACGTCCACCCATGGGAAGTTATCTGAGAGTTATACAGTGGAACAGTTCTCGGTTTGGACCCAGACACCAGATCCTCTGATAATTCGGAATCATTTTTAATAAGTCGTAATTACACAGAGGGTCTGATTGTACTCTGCAGCCCCTGAAAATGAAATATGTTACATCGGGGCCTGATGGTAAAGGATATTGCTTGCCGTTCATACATAATTGAGAGATCTTGAATGTCAAACCAGTGGGAGAAAATGCAACAGAAGCAACAGTACACCTCGCCACAAACGACACAGCATTGTATCGTCTCTGAACCAGCCAGCAGAGGAGAACATGTGTTATGCGGTGTACCAATGTGCCCGAAGGAGGTGTACATTGACAGGTTTTAGATTCAAGAGGGCTTTCCCAAATCGCTGCTCTTTAAAGGTATTTTCTGCACTGATCTTAGAAGAAAGAAACTTTCACAACATGTTCGCAGAAAAAAAGAATAACCTTTATGTAAAATGCAAAGGAGGCTCAGAGGATGTCTTATGAGTCTTTCTTTCCCTTCCGGTCTCTGACGGAAGCTGGAGGAAGGCAGGAAGAAGGCTTGCCTGTGAATACACAGCCCGACTTTGTTAGTAAATGAAATACACAACAGCTCGCCATGGAAGCTTTTTATTTTCCCCCTCCTCTTCATAGATAAATGACTTGCTGTCTCAGGAGCAGAGAGCCATCTTTATATTTTTGACGTTTTCCTGTTTAATGTGCTGTACATTTTATACGGCCCGTCTTTATGTGCTGCCTTTTTGCATTTTCTCTTAAATCTTAAAATACAGTTATTGATGCCCTGCCTCCAGTACATTATGCAGAATTTGTTTGTAAGTACCATTTTTGCATACTGACGGTAACAGGAAAATGCATGTATGGAAATTCTAATATAAATTGACTTATATATATAGACTCAGACAGTGCTCACTAAGCTCTTCTGCAAATAATATATAGTTCTTTATGCTGCTAATCCTGAGGAGCAGCCTTAAAGGCTGTTGGCTGGAAGGGAAAAAAAAAGAAAAACACCCAGGTCCTTTAGCTTTTAAAGACTTATCTACTATTACAGGAATGACAGATTGTGCCTCTTTCTAAGGCTTTTATGCTTTGTTTCAAGATATGTGAGGAGATGAAGGGTGATATTGATAAGGATGGAAGGTGCAGAGGAGTGTACTCCAGTGTAATGTAGCTTTATGGTGCCCTTTTTCATTTAGCATGAATGGTTTTTATGATTCCATTTCTTGGGTGAACAGGGATGAAAGAGGACTGAGGGTGGAAACAGACAGAGGACATATCAGGAATACAGAGGAACACTTAATTGTGACTCCATCATCACCAAAACAAAAAGAAAAATAGACTGCAAATGTCTCAGTGATCCTTCACAGAGAGATCTAAAACTGGTATTCAGGTAAAAACATGAATGAATCTGGCAGCGACATTCTTTCCTGCTTGTAAACTGCAATAGCTGGATACATTATGAACAGTTAAGTTACACATTTATTACCTTGTTATCAGATTTTATTTATCTTGGATCTTTGGAAAGAAGCTGAATAATATTAGAATAAAATTTATTCTTGTCAAAGCATCACATTTATCACATTGAGTTTTTATTCACAGCCTTTAACACATCTTTTTAGGGTGTTTGTACTTTTGTCACATTCTATCTAAAACATGACAAATTCTCATTATCAGCTGGATCAATGGCTTTTAATTAATTTTAACAGTGTTTGAAAGTAGATTTACATTAGATATGTTACCAGTCCTTTTTTCTATAAATAACTGGCTTCCTCTCACCTGATATTTGGAACAGATCTTCATATTTTCACACACATGTGCAGCATTTCTTCTTCATTAGCATTTCTTGCTTCCTGTACCTGCAAGTGAACTCCATATCTAGTCTACGTTTTTCTAAAATAAAGTGATGCACATATGGATCAAGCATGCAGATCTTTTCCTATAAATATTACCATACTGTGATCATTAATCAAAAACTGTGACTCATGTAGTTGTTTTTAGCCCAACCAACAACCACAAAAAGAGATGAAATGGCTATTTTTATCTTTATGTCTATAGTTTTGTGGTGCTGAAAACTGTGAGGTGGCAACTTTGACGTGGATTTATTATACCGGTTGTTATCAAACCATATGTGTTTTTTTTAATCTAACCCAAACATAGAGGGGTTGATAATATCTACATTAATCATATGTGAGTGACGGAGAACTGAAAGGTAAAAAGTCTTCTTAGTAGTTAAAATGCAGCAGTTAACATACCATTTATCACGGCTTCGTGCAATGCAGAACAGAGGCTTTTTAGAATCAGTGAAGCAAAATGTTGCGATGAAATATTTCTGGACTCTTTAAAATGTAGTAAACTTAGAATTTTGTACATTTGTGGCAGTTTTATGCTGTGTAAAACATGGTCATCATAACACAATTTCAGAAGGAAAGACAGAAGGAATAAAAGCAACAACAACAGAACTCCCTTTCTCCCTTCAAAATAAAAAAGACAACTGAAATATGTACGTGTACAATCATTTTTGAGAACTTCTTTAATCTTGTTTTGTACTTTGAGCTTTCAGATATTTTGGAAATAAGAGTATTTTGTATATAATTAATCAAGAGGAACAGGAAAATATACAGGAAATTCAGTGAAGGTCTCTTGGTTGGTATTGTTTCAGTACAGCTGATATTCCTATTTAAAACTCCATAATTGCCTTAAACCACAACCCTACTTTCAATTTCTTCACCAACTTGTGTTTCAAATGGTTGTTTGTCTCATATTTCAGAATAAAGTAAAATTAAATTATTAAAATGAAGAATTCTATTCTTCTTCC
>JBBDHI010000014.1:15136690-15156144 GCA_037177115.1 Craterocephalus stercusmuscarum
GGCACTCCGGACCGCTTGGAAAAGGCAAAAACAGGTATGTAAGGGCTTAAAAAAGTGGATTTTCCATGATATGTTCCCTTTAAATTGATCAAGATTTCCACACTCATTCAAAAAGTAATTAAGTAGGTTTAATACAACTTTCTCAATAATATTGGGTAACTATTCATTCAGCCTTGTTGGACCTTTTGCAGCTGTGGAAAAACCCCCTTCACACTTGTCCACATTGACCATGGCAACTTCAAATTTATGACAGATCACACAACGGTTGTCTTGCACGACGCGACAAGAAAGTTTTGCCTGAATGATGTGATGAGAAAATGCTACATGCATGAGAACAAGCTGCATGTTACATGTTGCAACTAAGAGTTGCTGCTGCATGTCTAGTCCAGAATCAGTGGTGTCATTTTTTAACTTTGATCCTCACAAATGAATTAAATTCTTCCTCTTTTCATTGAAGTGACAAGCACTGCTTTAATTGGGAAATGACACAAAAACATGGTGCAGGAAGAGAAGAAAACTACCACTGAAATGCACCACCTTGACAGTCTTGCAATGGTTCCTGGCAGAATGTGCAATACACATCCACTTGTGTGAATTAAAAGATTTCCTTTTAAGGATCATTTTAATACTCATCACATTACCCAGCTAACTTTACAGATACACCTCAGATGCATTATTTTTTACATTCAAAATAGGGCTAGGCAATAAATCGATTTTATCAATTAATACGAATTTACTGTTTATGAGGATTAAATATTTTGAGAATCGAGATTTCCCCCCAACCCTACCTGTACAACAATATGTGTGAAAGTTATGTTTTTATTGTTTGCAGTTTTGTCACGTTGTTTACTGCCAGCTTGTTTTATAAGTTTGTTTCACAACTTAAATAGCTTCGCTTTGAATTTAGCTCAACTCCCTGAATGGGTGATTGAAATAAAAGCATGTTTTCCCATAAAATCTAATATTTTTGAGTTGTTTTAAAGAAAAAGACAGGAAAATTAAACAAATTGATCAAAATCAAAAATCGGAATTGGTTTTAAAAAATCTGAGATTTTATTTTTTGGCCATATCGCCCAGCCCTAATTCAGAATCTTTCATCAAATATTTGTCTAAACAGTACATTGATCATGGTTTTGTGCTGAAAATCAGCCATTTATGGTTTAATGAGGACATTAAGTCTGAGTTTCTACATAAAACATGTCTAATTTGCACAAAAAGTTAGTCAGTTGTAAAAGATTTCAACTAGGTGAAGAATACAAATTCAATGAAACAAGATAAAAAGTATAATAAAGAGTGAAAGGAAATATTTTAAATGTGACCTTGATGTCCATTATTGCACAATATAAATGTTTCTTTCTCTTTTCTTTCCCTGCCGTACTTTCATAGAAAGAATATTGAACTGATTGGACGTTACTACACTGGCTGCTACTACTGTTTGGCTATAAGATGACCCTTGGCTGGACTCTCAGTTTTGACTCCCATAATCCAATCATCTTAGTGAATAATTACCAAATAATAACACCCGTGCAACATCATCTTGGCTCCATCCAGTAGAGTGGCTTCCCTTCCGCCACTTGTGTGCTTAATGTCCTCTAAAGACCCATATTACACCCCAATTAGATGGCACTCTTGTTTCCTTACATCAAGGGCTTGACTCTACTGGCTTGTCACCCTCCCTTGGCCTAATCAATTTCATTACTCCAGTTACAGCCCCAGCCCCGGGAAAGCTGTGCCCTTAAACTTCAGCTCCTTCTTCAATCGATCAATAGCTCGAGTCCCTGCCAAGGTTCCATTTAAAGTTCATTTATTTCAAGCCATCATATAAAACAAGACAGAGCATCAATGCAGCCCCACTTTGTTTTATTTGACTGAGGATTTCCACCATGACACTCAAATCCACTCCAGTTTACTCCCAAAGCTGTTCTGGGAACAGGCACCGGGTAGGATCACAATACGGCCACATTTATTTACTTCCTGCAACCCAGTGCTCTGAGTCAAACAGACAAAAAAAAAACATTAGTTGACAGGAGCTCTACTAGAGTTTGTGTGAGGCTAAACTCACAATTTGGTTAAATACACCATACGTTTGTCATGTGTTCAATATTTTTCCCTCCTTCAAAAATCAGCTAAAGTTACTGCCTAAGGATGCAAGAACTGAACATGAGCTGAGTTTCTGTGAATAATCTCACCCATAAAATTTCACAGAAACGTGCACCTTCCTCACGTTTCCTTTTTTCACAGTTCCCTGTTGATCCTGTAACATCCTAAATTATCACAAGTTAATTAATCTCAGTGATTAATGAAATATAGCAAGGTCTGTCTCCTCTATTACATACTTTATTTGTGAAGTCTAAGGAGATACCAAGCTTTGGTGCGCAATTATACTGTATGCAAAATTAAGATCCTTAAATATTCATAAGGGTTATATAGAAGATGATCATGATTGTGGAAGCCTGCATCTTCAGTCCTTCATTAACCAGACAACTTCATTATCATTCACAGCTTGACAAATCACTGGTATGGTTTTGGAAATCTAATGAAGATAATTTGCTTTGGATATTGTGAATGAGGTCCCAATTTACATGAAAGTGGCCCCCAGCATTGACTGAAGTGGTGTGTTTACTTATTTTCCTGCTGGAATGTGTTACCATATGCTTCCGTATCTCACAGCTTACAGTAAAACATATTGCTATTTAATGTCCTAATGCTATGTTAAGAGATTAACAACTGAAGAAGCAAACAGAGACAAATGAAAATCTCGAGTTGCGTGATGTCAGAACAGAAACTCAAGTGACTGAAGATTTTGATGATTTGGGCCACTGATGAGTCAAAGCTGATGGGTCAGCCAGAGCCAGACTCTCCAGACATCCTGTCACAGCCTCATGAGAGTGACTTCACTGCCTGTCAGAGAGAATTTCACCGGCTACATTCACATCCCTCACAAAACTGCTTATTCGCGAGATATTTATGAGTTAAAGATCACTCATAACGTGTTGAAGGAAGAGAGCACAGCTACTGCAGACTCAAAGATTTTACAAACTTACACAAAAGAAGAGTTGATAGTTTATATTTGATGCACAAACTGATGTTCAGATAAAAGCAAAAATTCAAATTATTTAGTTTATCGGGCTGATGAACAATACTTAACCTGCACGTCTGTTTTATCCTCTCAGTTCTCTAATGGAACATCAAAATTAAACATTTACAACTTCCTCTTATTTGATAGACGAGGAAAGACTGCTCGGACAATCCTAAAATTAAAATATCATTCATGCAAGCACAGACTGAGGAGCGCCATTAAATTAAAAGGCCTACTTAAATTCACTTTATCTTTTAAAAAGCACTTATTTCATGCACATTTACCTTAATTGCAATATAAAAAGCTATTAAATAAGTATAAAATTAAAGGGTTCTGTGTGAAAAAATTATAGATATGACTTCAAACTCTATGGGGTTTTCGAGTAATAACAACTCTCCCAGTTTTAAGAGCGATGTTTCATGTTGACCAGAGTTCCACTGTGGCCTCTAAGAGCGCCACATCGATGGAGGAGCCCTGATTCAGTAGCACATTTGGGTTAAAACCAAAAAAAGAGCCTTTCTTGGTAGAAGGAGCATGTCAGCTTTGCCACACATGGCAAGCGCAACTGCAGCAGGGCTTGGCAGGGACAGGCCCATCTCTGAGAGTGATTTCTTCCAAAGCTGGCCCAAATGGAAGCATCTTGTTTTAATCAGGGATTCTGGCTGCGATCGCTGCAGTGGGAGCTGCAAGGACTTGGCAGTCAGTTGCAATGCAGTCTGTGGCACTCGTACAAAATACACAAATATTTCCACAGTAATTATGTGTCAAGTTAAACAAGCAATTGAGGGCTCAGGCTGAATGTGTTAGGGTGGGGTGGAAGCGGGTGAAGGTGGGGTGCTAAGCAAAAGTGCATGGTGTGTTACTTGGGTGCAGGGGGATTGAATGAGACCCCCAACAAGACAAATTAGGCCAACAGGCTTTTGGGCTTTTTTTTTTTTTCTGCTTTCTCTAATTGCAACAGACCGCATTGTAATTGTGAATACTCAGAGGATCGAGCAATATCGGGTGGTGTTGCCACATATCGTTACAGCGTAGGAAAGCGCTCTCAGTTCACAAGTTACAGTTCAAAGACTGGGTGGATGGCCAAAAGGACTAAGTAATCGTGAGATCAGTGAATTCTGCTTTTTTTGTGGTTGCTGCTTACAGTATATCAGCACATTTGTAAATCTACATTGGCATCAGTATTTGAAATTGAAATATGATTACTTAATGACTCTGATCTCACTAAAGCTACTTGAAATAGGGGAAATCAAGCATGAGAAGCAAAAATCGTATACAGTATGTCCACTTGAACAGACATTAGAGAGAAGTCAACTTTATTTAAGGGGTGTAACAAGAAATGTTATTTCTCTCTCGCTCTCTTTTTTTTATAGGCCTATGGAAGAATCGAAAGCCATGGGAATTCATTAAAAATGAGCTTAGAAACATCAGCCGAATCCAAATGTTTGCATGGCTCCAAAACGTGCAAAAGTCACAAACTCAAGTTGTAAATTGTGTGATAATCTATCATGAGATTGTGGTTTAATGCTTCACATGACATAATGGGAAATCATAACGTACAGATTGTAATATATGTAAGCCTGAACCATGTTTATGTTTCCATGTTTATATTTTTTACAAAGCTTAAAAGTATGAATCTTCCCCATAAGCACTGACACATATTAGCCCATTTAAAACACAATGAATTGCATCTTAGATGGAAATGGAAAACCTGTGATGTCCACAACGTAACGCCTTCCACTGTTCATTATGCAGTGCAGTGAATAGTGTTGTGTGAGCTTAAAGTGAACATGATCACAAACGCTGTAAAACTGCAACATTACAAGTTCTTTCATCAGATCAGGTTGAAAAATATAGAAACTGTAACAAAAATGAAGAGTCAAGGCACAGGATCTTCATGTACCTCAGAGGAAAAAGTTAACACAAATAAAACAAATTGATTTATAGCTGCACCATCTCTTTAGGATCTATGCCTTTCCAACCAACCATGGTCATCTCTTTTTACAACATATTTGAAGACTGTGCAAACTGAAAAGCTAACAGGACTATTATGCCATCAGACAGTTGCCTTTGTTGACATACACATCTGATCCCAGTGAGTGAAACCATCTACAAGCCAACTCAAGAGTTATTCCACCTGGCTGACAGAGTCAGTTTCAGCCTCTGTGCTGCACTGACTTCCCGTGACCTTCCACCTTGAAGAAACACTCAGTATCATTGCACCTGATTTAATGCTGACTGATCTGAGGACGAAACCAAACACTTGCCATTCAGCAAAACAGAACCCCTCCCCAACTTTAGAGAGACACACGTCTCAGAGCCTTTAGAAAAATCCTTCAAGGTATCAGGGATCTGATGAGGTGACATTTTTCAAAATTGTCTGCGATGAATCTGGGAAAGTAGTATGAAGTATAAACTAGAATAAACTATAAAGTTGAAGGGAAGTTTTCCATTAGACACCATCTCTGCTCCACTTTCAATCTACACATTTCCTCTTTGCAATTTAAAAAAAAAGAGAGCAAATTTAAATTTTTGATTATGAAAACCATTTCAACATATTAACATGTTATGTTTTTTTTTTTTTAGTAATTTATCTTCCTTACAGTAGGTATTATTTGGTAATAGTTGAGTTGAGAGTTACCTGTAATCTTATTTTCAGTTTGGGTTAGGTTTGTTTCTTTGTGGTCAGGGTTTTAGGGAATTGCAGGGCTAGTTGCAGCCAATCCTGTTTTTTATTTGTTATTTAGCTGATTTTGTGTTTAGCTTTCTTTAATTTGTTGCCAGGTGCTAGTGCAAGAGATGGCAAAAAGAATTTACATCCTTACATTAACAGCTTGCACAGATGTGAAGTGCAGTGGTGGGTTCACCTGTTACGCAGTTGGAAATCTGTTATGGTGAATAATGGGAATGATCCCTTATATTCAGTCTAACAGGAGATGAATGAATCGGTGGGAAAATGAGTCTCTGTAGTGTGTTGTGTTTGAATTTGTGCTTCTTGTCAGTTATTAAACCCCTTTCTTCACAAATGCCACAATCCCTCCACCTTTATGTGCGTCACTGAGTCTGGAGTTCCTGACTGCCTCTAACACCTAAACGCTGGATGTGGATGCATGATGGCTGACAGAAGCGAAGGCTTAACTCATTTCACTTTTGCTTCTGCTATGCATCCATGTTTCCTCCTCCATGATTTTCTGAAGATCCACATGTCTTACTCCAAGCAGAGAAAGTATTTTGAAGGATGCTTCTAGTTTCATTGCAAACAGTGTGACATTCTGCTTAGAGCTATCCCTTATATCAAAATACCATGAGGGCCATGGGAACAGGAAAATGAGATGAGGTCCAATATTTTGAATCAGCGGTGGAGGGGGGTGGGGGGGTGGGGGGAATTGAAGGAAGACATGTGAAAGAACCTTAAAAATCTTCAATGGAAGCTGCTGCATCAGGCTTTCACCCTCAAGGACCCATTTTAGAGCAAGGCATGTTTCATAAATTAGGAAGTACTCAAACATTGTCATTATTCCTGTAGAGCAGCCTACCATCCTCTCCTCAATCAACCAGCATGAAGTTGAATGCAAGTCAGCTAAATGTTACCTGTAATATTTATTCATAAAGACTGTCTTCCAGCAGAATATCTGCATACCAGACCTTACTGTAAGAGATGTTTGAGCCTTACTACTGAGCTTCTCACAATACATGAAAATTATACACTCATTAGACCCAAAGCAATATACAGTACCAGTCAAAAGTTTGGACACACTTTTCAATAACATCTAATGGAAAAGTGTTTCCAAACTCTTGACTGGCGGTGTAAGTCCCCTCATCTCTGTCCTTGTTGTGTGGAGCCAGCACACAGAAGTGGCACCACCCCTCTGAAAGAATATGCTCATTAGCCAAACCAGCTAACAGTAGATCTCCCTATGTCTATTAGTGTTACATTTACATCTAGCATGACAGTGATTCATCACAAATATTAGCTTTGACTGGAATCCTGTCTCTGTACACTTCTATTGCCACGGTGACAACCATTAAATCACCTGCCACTGTGCAGCCACTTTAGTGATGCTGCTGCTGATGCCTGGCTGCCCTGTCTAGCCCCCAACAGAAAGCTCCATACTTCTGTTTTATGTCACATGTAATAGCTATTCAGAAACATGCAGGGCTTCTTTGTGTCTGATCAAATCAAGCAAAAGGAAGATAAAATGTGCACGCTAGAAAGAGATAGGGATATTTTTCATAATTATCTAATATCTTATCATGATGTCATGCTGAGCCCCTGTTCTTTTGGGTAATAACCTTTTCTGCATAGCATACCTAGAAAAAAAAAGCATTTTCTTTTCTTCTTTTTGCATCACTTTCATGAACTGATGAGGGAATTGAGAAATAAACAGTCAGACTCTGATTCCATTTCTTATTTAAATGTTCACATTGTTTGTGCCAAAACCGTGATTTCCCTCCTCACTCTGCTACACAGAAAGCCCAGCTTCCCAGGTGGAATCTACAGATGGCGATAAGAGGTATTTGCTTTTTGAAGGGGTTGTCTTGGGTTTTTGTATAAATCCATTATTTACAACATCCTTGGTTGGATATTCATTGTTATGAATTCGGAGAAAAACTTCTTGGTTCCTGGTGGTGTGCAGAGTGAAGCGGCACCCTCTCGATAGTTCATCTGTGCAACTTTGCAGATTAACAAAGTTTTAATCAAACGTGAGGTAAAGATGAGAGCAATTTATCCGCAGCAGGTCTGCTGCTCTCATTTTTCGGCACAACTTTTTTCCCCCTTGTAAACAGCAGCTGTTTGAGCTGACTGGTGCACTTTCTACCAAAGAGAGGGAATATCTGTTATAATCATTCAACAGATCTGTGGGACTCAGTGGTATTACTCTAGCACAGGCGTAACCAGGATCTAAATATTCTGACTTGTTCAAATTGTTGATTGTGGATATTTAACACAAAACAGGAGCTTTGTCTCAGCTTTCCTCTCTGTAATTAGTAAACCGAATGCTTAAGCAATTAGACGTTTTTAAATCACTGTTTAGCACAGTTCAGTAAACTTTGATGACGTTCATGATTTGGAATAGACTTTTGTGACTTTTGTTAAGCTAGAGCAACAGAGTGACCAATTGTATCAATTCAAGCCGCCCCCCCCCGCGCAGTGCGTCAGGCCCTAAACACCACAGTCTGAATTTTACACCCATAAGAATATTTTTCAAACAGTCACAGATAACAATGGATGGAGCAATTTTCTTTAGACGTTATGTTTTTCACATATCTCCAGATGTGTGTACACTACTGTACACAAGTCTTCAATTCTTCATATTTTGTGAAGATAAATTGTTCAAGTTGTCTTTTATATTACTAGTTCATTCATTGAGTAAGGGATCTTTATTTGTTTGTTTGACAGATTCATAGATTAGTTGTTCATAAAAGTAAGGAAAAAACCCACAATTTCCTCTTAAGATATTAAGTAACCACTAACAGAACAGAGACAGGACTCAGGAGCAAAAATGTAGTAAATCTCCAAAGCAAACTATTGGAAAACTATTGATCGAGACACTGTTTGACTGTACATAACTGTATAGTGGAATTTTGCCCTTTTTCACAACACATCTAGTCATATCAGGAGAAACATAAATGTAATTATACATTTCCCATCAGGCCTTGCTGGCTGATATTTCTCAGTATCATAGTTTATGGGGGCACATACTGGAACAGAACCATTATGACAAAATTGTGCATTTACTAAATATGACTTGATAAGATTCTACTCTCATGTCAGATGGAGTCTCCACATCTCCCTATGCACCCTCCATCATCCTTTTTACAGTCACGCTATCAATCTACACAAGCACTTAACTTTTAATCACCATTTCCATCTTAAGAAAAGTCCAAAGATACTGGAAGAGGGTGGTCAGGTGTTATGAAGCCTGCTGGAAAGCTTTGGTACCGAGATGCGCCAGCGGGAGGCGCTTTAGCCGTGTTGTATCAGCAGCCTGCATGCGTGCAGGATGCAGATGGAGTCTGCTCAACACTAGGAAAAGTTTGCAGATAAGCTCCTAGAATTCCGTGCATTTTGAACAAAACTATCGTCACATTTGCGACCGCGTTTAGAGTTATTACATAGTTGTGTAGCGTAAAAGCAGTGCCGCCAAAGAGGAAGAACTGACAAGAGCACTTTGCGATGTATTATTAAAGAATGTTTGCGGCACATAGAAATTCTTACATCCATAAATGTAACCAACACCTGCTGTGGACATAATCGATTGATATCCAGTTTGATCCCAAGACACTCATATGGTAGATTAGTATGAATTTGCTTAATTGTTTACATTCTGCTGCTTAATGAATTACGCAACACGCTGCCTCCAAAGTAACAAAATGAAGAGCAAAAGGTAGGCTATAGCTCTAAGAGTTTAAGGCAAAAAAACAAAACAAAAACAGTCATTTATTTCAGAGCCAACCGCCCAAATGTTGTTTATGCACTTAATAAAAGCTGCGCAGCTGGTGACGGATGGGCTCAGGGTCAAAGTGCTGTTTCTCAGATTTCAGTTCATTTGCACAAAGACAGTCAGACGCCTCGACTCCATGCGAGTCAATATCGTTGATAACAAAGGACAGAAGCCTTGTGCGACAACGCCTTTAAGTTGTCTTGCGCTGAACTCACGCAAACACACGAGCAAAGTGTAGCTCAGCAGTGTGAAGAAAAGGGGAGTCTTGTCATTTAGCTGTTGAGTTTTATCACAGGGCACCTGCTGCAAATAGCAGGGAGGAGAGAAAATAGCTGAATGCAAACGATCTGCTCCTCTCTTGTTGGGTATTAAACACTTTATAGAAAATTAAACCTTTCAGAGGTAGCAGTAAAAGACCCGGGTGCATCTGTCTTTTCTCGGCTATAATCAGGCATTGGTATCCAAACAATTCCAGGATAATGCATTTAAATACAAGTCCTATTATTTTTTATTGTTATTTTGCATTTTCTCATTCCCTGCTTCGCATCTTTGGCTACCAGATGTGTCTCCACACTGAAGAATTATTTCTCCTCCCCAGAGTCAAATAAATGCAATCAATATGAGTATTGCTCTCAGGCCTTGAAATATTACATTAATGTTCCATGTGGTGACATTTTAGCTGGAATTTTCAAATACATCATGAAGGCTCAAATTAATATTTATCAGCAAGAGGCTTTTATGCTTTGCAAAACAGTATTAGCGTGGAGTCCAATAATCTTGTCCTCTAAATAGGAAAATGGTGTCTGCATAGGCTTGGTTAGACAGGTGTGGGATTTAATAAGTTAAATAGATGACCATTCTTTTTTCTTTTATTCCAGTTTTAGTCATTTAAAAAAGCCTGGCATTAATAGAATTGTTTGGATTTTCTCAGGCTAAAAACAAAAAAAGAAAGAGAAGTCTGAGGTCATTAATAATTATTTACGTTTCATACATTTATTGCTTTTCTTGTAATCCCTGGAGGCGCTGAAAGTCAGACTCATTTGACTTAAGGAGGGAAAGGGAAGAGGGGGGGTTTCAGCATTGATATAATTATTTATTCAGTCATGTTAAACAATTTGTCCTTCCTATCTTTGCTGATCAGAGCAGAAAAGCTTAAGAAATTCAGAAACCATTGATTTCCCAATATGTACTTGAACTCACTGGATAAAGGCACAAAACATCAAACAGGGCAAGGTGTGCTTATGCACACACATGCACAATATCATGTTTTTTCCTTATTCTTTTCTCATTTTTTGTGTAAAGCTTTAGAGGATTCATCCTGTCAATCTGGAAAAATGTTATGCATCTGTGACCACAGGGAATAGCACTCTATCGTTTATGGATCTGTTTTAAATTATTCTTGTCATTGAGCCCCAAATTTATGCCACCATTGATCGAGCAAGGAAAATATGAAACGAATTGGGGTTGCTATTTGATGACCCACAGGTCAAGGAGATTTTAACATTGGTATTATTGAGCGTGGCATCTGTCGTTTTTCACCTGGGCTGCTGCCCTCTTCACTGTCCCTGCTCTTATCTGCCACAATGAAAACAAATGCGTCTTTCTGTGGCATGAAAGCTCCAAATCTGTCGCTGGCAAGGTGACAGTTGTTTTGGCAGGTTTGCACAACACACTCAAAAATATACTCATATAGATTCTCAGTTTACTTGAAGCTTACTGATGTACAGAGCACGGCATCCACAACTTAAGGGCTATTTCTTTTAGTCACTGAACCCGATATTGCGGTAGAGATATTATTTAGTTTTTTTTTTTTTTTTTCAGGTCATTTAATACAAATGCAGCTTTACTCCACAGTTTTGTTCAGTGTAGCACTGCAGTCCGCTGTTCATTATTCATATGGTTAAGTTTCCAGAAAGAAATTTGCGTGCCACAGCCCATGTGAATGATGGATTCTGTGCGGTCCTGGAGCAGTCTATTTCAGTCAGAGAGCCAGACTGTGGCAGAGCGTCACCACTCTGCCTCCGAGCTCCGAGCAGAATGAGCCAGGTGTTGTGGTAACAGACTTCCCCTGTGGCCCACTGATGAAGAACATCTGGAGCGCTTCTGTTCTGCCACTTCTTTCCTGTCCCCAATATGACCAGGCGATGTAGCTAACAGTGCGATTCATGTCGACACATGGCTCCAAGGTCCCTAGATAGGGTATGAGATGCTCAGATATTCTTACCTGACAGGGCTGCCCCATCGACATGCGGTGAACTCCTTCCATATGCCTGGCTGGTGTTGGGTCCAAGGGTGCCGAGCCCAGTCAAAGAGGCTACGCCAGTTCAGGTACCTGCTCCATAGGCCCAAAAGGTGAGACATAAGTGTAGGAACAGAAGAGCAGTCTGATAATGTGACATTTTGTCACTACGTTTTAATGGGAAAACTACTATGTTTTTGTAAGATGTGAGAAAAATACACCCATTAAACCCATTATTATGACAAAAAAGGAATTCTGAAATAACCACATACATGAAACAAGCCTCATCTCATGTGTCCGCCAGTCAGTTCTTGAAATCTCTGATTAAATTGCAGCAAACAGTGTTATCGCTTGCTGTAACTTTTAAAATGCTCTACCTGTATCCATTCTGACAGCCACCACTTACAGCATGATTTACCACTGAAAATAAAACTCTAAGGCAAACTAAGTAATCCAATAATACACCTTTTCTTTTACAGTGCTGCCATTTCTTCTGAGTACATAGATCTTAAATCATCAGGAGACGTTCACTGGACCTCAATGGCAGGTGCGCGTGAGTGTTTAAAAAAGCAGTTTTCAAACAGGAAAGTCTCCAAATATCAACTTGAGATTTTCCAACATTGGCCGAGGTTATTTCTACTCCCTTTAAATTAATCGGACAATGGAAATATATCTTTCCTTGTCCCACTTTTATTTACCCAAACAGCGCACAGGACTGCCTTTGTTCTTCTCTCCTCTTGACAGGCGAGGCCATAAAAGAGTTAAATCTGCTGGAACCTTGCCCTGCTGGCCAATTGAATGGCAAGCACAGTGATCCAAAACACCCTCTGCAGAAATAAAACAATATATAGAAATGCGCAATACTGGGATTTAATTTTCACACCACCATCCATTTATATAATACATGAAATGAACCTCAAATTAATTTGCACTGAGGCTCTAAAGTAACAATGTAATCTCAGTGTTATAGCACAGTTGCAAATGGATTTCTGTCTCTTGTAATTTTGTAAGAAGCACTCTAGGGGTCACCTTAAAAGATGTCGCTATTTTTTAAAAGCACAAACTATCCCGTGGCCTGTCAGCAAAAGGGAATCTTTGCAATGCAATCTGTTTTGTGCCATCGATTTGTCTGGTGTTGCGCCTTGTCACATGGTTTGCCTGTTAGGTTTGCTGGTATTGGCAGGGATGACTAATATTATACCCAGATGTCTATAATAAAGTGTGGAGTATCTGCTTACTTGTGCGCAATCTGGTCCTTACAACTTCCTGACCAGTGCAGAATGACTTGAACCCTGCTAAATGTTAAGGGAACAACATTACATTACATGGCACAGCAAGAGTGACGGAAAGAGGGGCTCAGCAGAATATGATGACACTTCTATTAGTGTCTTTCTGCTGAAGGACCTGGAACAGAATTCCACAAATTATCATAGATTGTGAGCCCTCTGACATAAAGATTATATTTTTTTGTGTTTTTTGTTTTGTTTTTTAGGGAGAAAAGATCAGGAAAAAGATCCATCAGATGAATCCACCTCAAATCATTTCTTCTTAAACAAAATAAACTTAAAAACAGAACAATAAAATCTGTTTGCTGTTTCAAAAAAGGCACTTATCAGACTCTTGTCGAGCAGCACCTGTCACGCTATCAGTCACTTCAGAGCTCGCCCCCACAGCCATAATGTGTCCCCTCTTACACTCAAAATCCACTCAGCATTTCCAGACCTTTTCATACGTCACATGAGCCCACCCAGATATCTCCTAGGCTATAACTCAGTACCTAAATTTAGGCAATATATTAAGACGCTCCTCCGTGGACCTGATTGCGACTTTTGCCTTTTTTAGGGAGCAAAGTCACAGAGGCCGTTTTTCTGTGGTGTTTAGTTTTAGAATTACCGCATGGACTCGGTGAAGGTCATTCAGAATACACAAAGTGACGTGATTTAGAGTGTTTTCACTACAGTAGCAGTAGAGAGTTGAACGCTGCCAGAAGGCACACACATATAGCTTCAAAAAGACAAAATACCTAACTTTTTATACAGCCTATTGGAAGTTTAATGAAAAATGGATAGTTAGCTTTAGTAGTATCATCATAAAGACACTTGCTTCCGCAAGAAGATGGTTCTGAGTAAACAACTGTCCTCTGCTCTCGTCCTTCCACCTAAATACCTGCAACCTTCTCTGATCAGTCTGCGGTTTCTTCATTTCCTCATTTCTGTGCCATACAGTTGCTGCTGTGTTCTTAAGCGAAGCTTTTCAGTCGACCCACCCCTCCTTCACTCTTTGAATGTCAGCGTTTTCTCTGAAGGAGGAATTTAGAGCTCAGAAAGTTTATAAATAAGCCTTCTATCAAGTTCCACAACAGGTGTGACCCCTGTGTCCTAAAACTGAACACTTTCAGTGGCTGGCTGCTATTTAGTAAGGGAGGAGGGGGGGAGACATACTTCTTATGATGTTATTTCTTCAAGTGCCCTCCCCCTTAACACAAATACTATTACAATTTTTTTCCTGTGATTATTATTTTACCATTGTATCTGAGTTATGATACTGAGCTAAAAATGACCAATCTGCATGTACAAAAGCAGCTGTTGCGAGGATAGACATGTCAAGTTATGTTCCTGCCTGGGGAGTTTGAGGTATTCAGTGTGGCTTTCAAGGATAAACACCCTATCAGGTGATATACTGTACCAAACAGCGCTCAGAATGACACACTGAAAGGAACGCAGCTTGTTCCTACTGTGTTTTGGCAAAGACAGTATAGAAGGAGGAATGCAGAGTTTAACCGCAAAACCGTGAAGGACTTTTGACACCTACAGACTCTGTCTCACTTATATACTGTACCACTGCTCCCATGACTGCTCAAGGAGTAAACAGGTGCACAAAAGGAAATAAAAAGCTCTCAAAACATTGCAGATGTAAGATATTGAGAGGAACTATCATTATGGAGTGAAAACTAAGCATCAAAATCTAGACTGAAACTGCTTCCGGGGGACAGAGCTTCTGCAAAAGTGAAAGTTTAGTTTGCAACTTGCAACCTTGAGATAAAGAAAACCAGAGTTCCAAGTTCACTGTGGAGGTGTGCTTGTTTGGACCTGAAATAACAAGGGAGTATATTTTTTTTCAAAGCTATTACCCTGGAAATATTTTTATTTTGAAAAGCTAATCTTATGTTAAATGGGGAAGTTGGGGAAAAAAAACTTGATCAAGGTGTCAGACTAGCAATGTCTCAAAAAGATGCTTGGTCAGGCATGACTTGTGTATGTTAACATACTACTTAAAGGCTCTGACTGGACGTTCCTATTATCGGTTAACAGTTATCAGTCAAGCTAAGAAGTTGGACTTGTGTAGTGTGCATCCCACATGAACAACAAAATGTTACATATGTTGTAAATAGATACCCTTTTTTACTTTTTCTTTTTTCTCATATTACTGATTGCGTGTCTCAAGGGGAGTTTAACACAGCATTTTATTTACCACAACATTACTGGTAAGATCGGACGAGAAATAAGAGACGATGGGTAATGGTGGGTAAAATGTCCTCCCCCATGTTTCTCCCATGTCCTTAAATGTCCCTCCTGTCCTCCTGTCAACTGAGAGCCATCTCAGAATTAGGAGCAGGTGAGCCAAGAATGAAAGCTGGCCAGATTACTTTACATTATTTCAATCAATTATTCAAATGTCCCCATTGCATTCACGGTGGCTTGACGAGGCATGCCAAATAATGATCCCCCCCGCTCCACACTCGCAAGTTGGGACGCACGCTAACTTCCAAGTACGGGGCCGATCATGAAAAATTCACACATGCAAGTTCATAAAAACGCTAATTTTAGCCCTGCTGATTGGACCCAGCTGTATGAGAGATGTGGACTCAACCTGTGTACGGTCGGTACCGGTGGGTACAAGAGCAAGTTGCATTTAATGTCTCTGTCACCGTGGTCACTGATAAGCAGCTGAAGCAGCACAGGGAGGTGGGGAGAGGAAAAAGCATAGCCAAACAAGTGCAAGAGGAACAGGGTACCCTTTGTCCCAGACGGTGACTTTAAAGAGCGTCAAAAGCTAATAAATATTTTAGAATTAGGTGTGTGTTGGGGGCAGGCCTTCTCTATCAGGCGTCTGCTCTGTTTACTCTCCCAGGGAAACAGGTGCAGCCAGAATTTCATTTCAAAAATAGCATTTAACATTTTGCTCCTCCTGGAAGCCTTGTCTGAGAGAAATTCTCATGTAATCATACACCATGGTTACAGAAAACTTGTGAAGTTGATCCACAAAGACATATGGTGTCTTGGGGAGAGGAGGAGTCACTGGGGTTTGAGGGCTGTAAACAGGATCCTAAAGATGTTTTGGATTGTTATTATTTGTAAGGAAAATTTCTTAAGTAACATCTTCAAGAAATGATATGTATTGCTGGCAAATAAATCAACAGTTCGCAAACTCCGCAAAACAGAATATGTAGAGAGTATGGAACATAATTTCTGGAAACATTATCTGAGCATGATGCAGTCTTCACCATTCACATGTCTACATTATATAGTTGTAGCATATTCCTGACATGGCTTTATAGAGTGGTGTTTCTTATTACCATTGATGTCTCTTGAACATTCAAGTCCAGCTCTCAGTCCCTTTGAGCCTTTGCATTTTATTTCCGAGTTTTTCCATTCGCGTCATCAAATGCTGCCTGCAACATAATTAGAGATGTGGCAATTAATTTTCTTTTAATCAAGGTCGAAATGAAGTAAATTGGTGCAGCTTGGCAAGCCCTCATTTTCTATTTTTGCAGTGATGCAAAACAAATACGATAAAATTATGGCCCTCCTCACCTTCTGTAATTAGAAAGCATGAATGATCACAAGGAGATGATATGTGCTATACTGTACCTCTGCCTGTGCCTCTCCCCCAAGAGATCAGATTTGAGCTCTTTTGAAACAGATGACCATGTTTTCCTCCCCTTGCCTCCCTTATTGGTCTGTTCTTTTTTCCCCCCCTCTGCTGGAGTTACAGACAGAGCGAGCAGCTCAACACAATTTTGACTGCAATGTTGTTGTAATGCCTCTCAAATCTTATTAAAAACGCAGCTGTGGAAGACCTTGCTGACTCTACACATTTCCATTAACTATGTTGTTTCAGTGTCCCTCCAAGCTGATTAGGAATTTATTAAAATTAGATTTTACCTGCCCATCTTATCATCACCATATGGTGCAGTGACCAGAGCTGTTGACGACAGCATTTGTTCTTAGTTCAGACATGTGAATGCAGCTCCAGTAATTATTTCTATGAGATATCATTTCACACAATGAGCCATGAACACAGGCCTAAATGGATCTGTTATTTGAGAATATACAGTTTGCGCCGAGAAAAGTTGAGATTGTTATGATACTGCAGTTTTTGTGGCGGACCCACACCTTAATTTCCTGTTGGAAATGATTGAGGAAGTAGCCACCTATCTCTTATTGTTTGCTGCCTAAACATGTAAATATCTTAGATGGAGAAATCATATTGCACCTGGATGAAAAGACAAACAACCAAGTTCGGAAATACATTCACACAACATTTGTATCTTTTTATAAAAGATAAAAAAAAACATCCATATTTAACAGAGCCCTGTTTTCTTTGAGGTCATACAAAAATCATGCCTATCAGTGAAGTTTGACAGAAAGTAATTCACTGTCCGAGGCATTTCAGCTCTTGCCCTCTGCTGCTCATGTGCTGTGCGCATCTGTCACACCAAATGTGCCTCTGTGCGGCCTCAAACACTAGGTGTACACAGTGTTGAAATGTACTGGAAAAACATATACAAAGGTTTGATCGAGTGTTAGCTCTAAGTCAGCATAGTGAGGTGGGTATGGCGACAGCTGTCCAATCTTCCCTTCACCCCTCCTCCTCATAACAGCCACCATCACTTTTCAAAAATGCTCCCTGTTTACCATACATAGGCAGCTGCCACCACTGTTAACTTCCATAAGACAGCCACCTGCTAAAGGACATTTGTACATGTCTTCATTTAATTAAGGCAAATGCCAGTTCATTGGCTCCCTCATGCAATGGGACTGAAAATAAGTCGACCTTGATCAGTCTCTTGCAAGTGGACAGTTTGGGAGCTTGTGGAGGGCATTTGTGTTCTTTGCTTAACAAACTATTCATTTCGCCATGAAATGATTGTTCAGTTTTTGTTGAGCTTTTTACAATGCTCGGACTGAACTCGATCAGACGAGGAGTTGATATACTGTCATGTTAGAACATAAGACAATTTGCCCCATATATGTGCTTATGCAATGTGCTTATAAAATGTAAACAAATCCATATGCAGTATTACTCTACTAAAATCCACTACCACGCCTATATTTAACAGTATTTTTGCTGCCCGGGGCAAGAAAGTATCACTTACTTGCAATGTGACACTCATTTTGATGATCATACAGTAAAACAGATATTTACTGATGGCAAGCACACAGAGCTCTCAGTCAACTTCCCTGAAATTTATCTCCTTTAGTATGTGTCAGTTTTTCCAAAAGCCAGTATATTGTAGAATATTCATTTTCATATAATTTCATCACACTGTTGTCTGAAAAAATAAGCAACAAGCAAAATTTGATTGAAATTGAATAGAATAAAGAGAAATACTGCTACTACATGTAGTGTTAATTTGCTTTTTTCAACACCTGAATGATTCAGGGGGTGTGCTGGTTGGGTGTGAATAACATAGATGGATGTTTGGCATCAGTGTCTTAGAGGAGTAGTTTGACATTTTGGAAAGATATATTATAAATAATCAGATCACATGTTTGATATCAATTTCATTTTACCTAGGTCAAGTGGGATGTATTCTGAGTGGCAGCAGCAGGGGTGTGTCTGAAGGGGGTGGCAGGGAGGTACATCCCTTTTCCATTTCAAATGTTTTGCCATGGACTCTTGGTTTTTGGTTTAGTGATTGTTGTTTTACTGTCATATTTTCATTGTCTCTCCGGTCTTGTTTCATGTTTTATTTTGTAGTTCATCCACAGGTGTAAGTACCTACGGTGTCGCACAGGGGCCCAGCCAATCAGGGGGCCGTCGGTGCGGCAGGCAGCCTCAAGTTTGTTTCTACTTTTTTTATTGATTTGGTATTTATTTATTTTTTAATTCAGATCCCCATTAGCTTCCACAACTGTGGTTGCTAGTCCTCCTGGGGTCCACATAAAAATACATAAATACAATATGCAGACATAAAAACAAGGATCTGCATGAAAAGAAAACATCAACTGTACAAAAAACAGTCTGTACGACAAAACTTTGAACAGACAGCCTTAACACTTCAGTAGCAATGCCAAAACCACTGGAGAAAAGAACTAACAATTTCAAAATGACAATTACATTTATAAGTTTGTTAATACAGCGAGCATGGAGAGGGAATCCTGTTGTGTGGATTCAACTTTCTGTTTCAGTGATTTTTTAAAACTATATTTGCCCTTGATGATATTTATGTTAATCGGTGAGGAGTTCCAATGAATGAGGGCTCTATGAATGTCTCATTCAGTTGATTTGCTTCGGGTTGTGGGAGGCCAAAGCAGCCATTACTGCCCTGTCTAGTCACATGACTGTCCATCCAAACAAGTTTTTCAGAAGAAAAAATCATATCATCTATTTAAAAGCAGTAATTACCTTTTCCATTTCCATTTCCTTTTCCCGCTTGCATTTTCAAATCCTTTTTCTAAATGCA
>JBBDHI010000014.1:15159020-15174746 GCA_037177115.1 Craterocephalus stercusmuscarum
ATAGATCTCTTGTTCTCTATTGTGGGAATCCAGTAGTGATGTGATGACAGATCATTCAACCAGTACCATAAGTATTGGACATAAACCAAGTAGTGGGTTAAGGACTTTGAATCCCAAACCTTAAGGGTAGACATTAAAGCACTACCTTGTTAGTTGACTTTGCTATTGATCCTCTTGATTCTTTATTATGTACAGGAGGACGCATCACAAAACTGCTAATTGGCAATAATCTGTTTGTCAATAGTTCACAAGACTGCAGAATTTAGATAAGGAAAGTTCAAGTTTAAAATACATTATCACAGCCCCACTATTCCTTCGGGCTTTGCTCCAGGAATAGCTTCAAGGAGTCTCATGCTCAGAATATTTCACAGTAAATTATTGATGTATGTATGTTGGTGGGAAAGGTGGGAAAAAACAAATAGAGGAGGTGACATTAGTGTTGTACCAACAGAAAAGCAAATTTTTAATGGAATGAGAAAAATTTTAATTTAGTATTTGTTATTGAGTTTTATCAATGATTATTTTATCATCAAAGGCTGCATGTGGTGATCAACACTGTTGCCTTGAATCAAAAAGGGCCCTCTCTCAATGTGCTGTATGCATGGGTTCTCACCAGGTACTTGGCTTTCTACATCATCCAAAATAATGCATAAGGTTAAGTGGTGAGTTGAAACGGATCCTATTGGATGTGCAGGGTTGACAGTATTTATTTTGCCCCTGTGATGGACTGGTAACCCAACTGGGTGTACTCAGCATCTCTGCTGAAGGCCTTTGGGATAAGCTCCGGCCCCACCTTGATCCTGAATGAGAATAATTCAGTACAGAAAAACCTCAGTGTTCCTAGTTCAGTCCTCAGCTGGGACCTGCTTTATCTGCAAACAGCATATTTCTTCTAAATATGTGGTTTTCTCCTTCACCCCAACCAGATATTTGTTAGGTTGACTAATGAGTGCAGGTGTTTATATTTGTTTCTTTGTATTTGCCCGCCTGTGGACTGCTGACCTTTTAAAGGTATACCACAGCTTTTCCCCATCCACAGCTGGTATAAACCCCCACAATAACCCTGATCAGGAAAAAGCGGGAACGGATGAGAGATTAAAGAATATTTATATAACTCCGTTTTTCTTTAAGTCTCAATTAACATGGCATCATAGGGTCATTTATTGATCAGCTTTATAGGTGGTGCATGATTCAAAGAAAAAACTATGCCATTAGTTTCAGCATTGAAAAGATTTTTGTCAAGAAAATAAATGCTTCAATTTGTAAGACTTGATAAATGGTTTCACATGTCGCTGGCAAAGCTGCATTAATCAAAATATAAATACTTTGATTGAATCATACAGAAGATTCGATGCCATATGTTGCATTGAATCCATCTGCAGTGGGGCAAGATGTCCAAAGAGGTCCGTGTGTGCCTTGCATGTTCTGTAGATAATTTTTTTTACCACCTGCACCTCAGCTATGTCTTAAAATAATGCAAGCTTTTTAATCTTACACATCAGCGGAAATATGAAAATCACAACTTTTTGCATCCCCATTTTTCCAAATTAAACCTGCAGGACACTGCAGAAGAAAGAACTTCTCTGTCAAGAACAAGAGCTCCCAAATCAGGGCAGCGATTGAAAAATGGCATCATTTTGTGATTGCCACCTCAAAATCAAGATCAAAGACCTCTTTCGTTGAAGCGTCAGTGGAGCAGCCTTCAGTGCACTGAAAGAAGACTTGAGTTGGCTGGATGTTGCAACCCAGTTGAACTACGTCCCCAGTCGTATCGCGTTTGGTGGACTGTTACAGTAAGTGTGAAAGTAAAACAAACTTGTACCAGCTGCAGCCAGCTTAGTAGAAATAATTAAAGATGGCATTTGAAAATTCTGTATTTAATTGTAGATTAAGCTAATCTTTTTTGAGCGTTGTCATCTCTAAAAATAAGGCTACTCTGGCAGGTTATAAATTGAGGTCCAGAACATAGGTCAGAAGGTTTTCAGTTCTAATTCAGAAATACATCTTAACAAAGTCATTGTTTCTTTTCTGTTGAGGATGATATATAGACAGATGTTAGTCTTGTAATTAAAATTAGTATATGTGCTATTATTGCCCTAAAAACACACACTGCACCTATCACTGTCACAACACCTGGACAAATAAAGAAAAAATAGTATAAATAGTATAAAAAATATATGGGGATGTTATTGTGCGTCAGGTGCGTTGGTTAATGATGACATTTATCTACTGTAGCTTAATCTGAACTAAGCCACCCCTCCACTACATGATATTAAGAGACAAAGCTGTCTTTATAAGTTAGAACATGAGATGAAGAAAAACAATAAACTCCAGTTCAGGTTTTCCATGCGACATCTGCAAACCGAGAAATTCAATTACCGACTCCTCTTCCCACTTGGAGCCGGTCTCCAGGGCAGATCTTCCGGGCGACTCGCCCCGTAAGAAATTAGAAAATGCTACAATAAAAGCCGAAAAACAAACAAACAAAACAAAACAAAAAAAGGTGAGAAGTTTCATTATGACAGCTTTCAACCCGATTCTTGTAAATAAAGAGCTACCTTTATCTGCAAGTCAGCGAAAGCCAGCGAAGTACCACAGGTAAGAGTTTTCTTTCCTCTCAACTACTGTACATGCTCATTTCATTTCCCTGCACGCTACACAGAAATAGACACCGCAGTCCAAGCAGTAATAGCGACAACGATAATTATCGAGGAGTGTTTTATATTTTATAAAATGGTAGTAGAGGACAGCGAGTTGATGTGAGGACTTTTCGGTCGGCACGGTCTGACTCAGTCTCGCTGCAGCGGCAGCGCCGGAGCGACTCTTGCAGTCTGAGTGAACCTACTGTACCTTTGGAAATGCCGGCGACAGGACCAAGCTTTCAATAAACTTTGATCATTCAAACAACGACCAAATGAAAAGCGTTAAACCGGAGGGAAACTGCTCGCTGTCAAGCGTCAGTTCACCATAAAAGTTAAAACATAAAGGTTCAACTTTTTCTTCTCAGTTCGCACTTTTTCCCCCTAAAAGCGAGCTCAAATGTATCGTTCCCATTCTCAAGTGGTTATAAAAGACGAGGCGAAAACGTGCCGCTGTTATTATTTATTCAGCAGCCTGGACCTGTAATATAGCCTCTTACTGTAAAAGGACACTTTTCCAAAACTACAAAAAACCCGACACAAATGAGCGACTTTTGTCTGCAGTTTTAGCGCCGAAAGTCCTAGTTTTAGTCAAGAAAAACTTAGTGAAACTCTTTCGGTTGCCCCTAAACAGGTAGTAATCTCCGTACAGCATCATTTACTGTAAATAGGGGAACTACTATAAATGTAATCAATTTTCAAAGCCTGTTTTGGGGAAGTTATGCAGTTGGAGATTGTCACCGAGTTTTAAAAAACATTCTATCTTTATCATGCGCATGCAATTGAGGCATTTGTCCCAGAAAATAGCCTGAACTAAAAAACACAAATGTATGTCTTAAAACTGAACCTCTGACAATTATTAATTATCTTGTCATTTTGTCCAAAATATCATGGAAACTGGTACCTCTTTATTTATGTATTTGCTGTTAAATATATTTCCGATCCTGCCCCCTGTGAGTGTGAACGATTTTCTGACTTCCATCTAATGTAGAACAGTCTGTTAAAACACTATAAACTGTGCATGTTTGTTTTGTTGTCATCTCTACAAAACACTCCTATGATATGAGATTTAATTTAACATGGTTTATTTTTTTTTTTTTTTACGTAGGGTCACGGTTTGTTCTCCTGTGCATTTATAAATGTCTGCTGTGTGCTTTCCACTGTTTGTTATTATTCTCAGGGATGAAGATGAGGACAGGAATAGATCACTGGCACTTTAAGCCCGGATTTTTCATATTCTCGCCGGATCTTTCTCCTTTGCTAATTATTGTGTTGTTTTCAGAGCAAATATGTCATATCCATGGCGACCAGGCAGGTTTATTGTCTCTCCTGTGCAATAGCTCACAAAAGTAATTAATTATGCTTTTTTCCTCTCCCTCCTGTCTTTGGTTAAACAGATCATTCAAGGAAAGCCATCTTCTATATTAAAATGCAACTGCTAGTACAACACAAGGTAAACATGAACCTTTTTTTCCTACAGCTTTTTAGTTCTTGTGTCCTTTTTGTGGTTTGATTTGTTTAACAAATCATCTAAAGATCACATCATTTTATCTTGTAAAAGAGGAAAAAAGAAAGAAAGAAAAAAAGAGGAGATGCATTATGCACACAGTGTGTGCTTTTGAAGTATTTTTTCATGATATCCTCATGATGCAGCAGCTGTTCAGCCTAACTGTTGCAGATGTATTCATGCATGCAAAGCAAGCGCACACTTGGCACCTACACAGGCAAGCTTAAAAACACATGTTTAGACATGAAATCAGCCTGCATTCTGTGTGTTTTGAATAGTAACCATTAGCCAGTCTAAAGGTAAGTTTGCTCTCGTGATGCCTTTTATTTTATGAGGTCACCAAAAATAATAACCAAACAGCAGGTGACACTGCAGGAAACAACAGCGCACGTCGGTGTGTTGCATTGTGCATGCACTTTAGCACAGTGTGCCCAAAGAGAGCTGTAAAGAGAAGGAGTTTCCAGCTTCTCATCCTGTGTGCTCCCTCAGTGTAGCACTGGAATGTGACGGCATGTGTCTGCTGTCCGGTAGGTCCATCTCTAACTGGACACCATCCAGCCTTCGCTGTCAGACCGGTGGTACAGGGTCTCATTTCTCCTCAGCATTGATGAAACGCTGCAGTACCCATCTGTCAAACAAACTGCCCCCTCTTCATCTTTTGCTCGCTCCTCCACCTTCCTCCTTTTGAAGTGTTCCATTGTCAACATAAGTGAAAGGAAAGCTGTGAAAATTTCACGAGATGAAAAAGCTGAGCTGCTTATTGTGTATTTTCTGCTGTTTTGTGTTTAGTTCAGTCTTTCAGGGTGGCCTTTGGGGTTCAATTTAGTTTTTTTTTACTCTTAAATAGACTTGAAGCGTTGCCTGAAGCGCCACCCCTCTTGTTCACTAACTGGTTAATCTCATTGGTTGATCTGTGTTTGATGCCACCTACGTTCTTGTAGCATACATCTCTATCAGTCAGAGAAATGCCTCGTGTCCCATAAGCACCCATCTTCATCTGTCAGGGGGTGTGTAGAATTAAACTCCTGTGTATTCCTCCTCTGTTTGACCTTGGCTGTGGACCTCAGGTTTTGATGTCAAATAAGCATCGGCAATCCCAGGCGGCATTTGACGGGCTTCAGGAGCCATTACTTTTGTTTGCTGGCACACAAGCTTTATCAAGTGCCCTCAGTGTAATGATTTTGTATACAAATGCACACTGCCACTACCGTAGTGTTTTCCTTGTAAAAATATACTGCCTTCAACACGTACCGTTATACCAGCACAAAGAGCACACATGTTTTTTTAATCATCATTATTGTTTTTATTTTAGTGCTGGGGAAATGTCCTTTTTGCATGCTTGATCAGCCAGTAGAGAAATCCAATATAATAGAGGTTCAAGGTGAATTGCATCCCGTGCAACTAACCCCCCCAACACCCCCCCCCCCCCCCCTTTTCCGACTGAAGGAATATTCTGAAGCAAAATAAACAAATCACACAGACAACAGTAATATAGGGCTGAATTTGAAGGCATGAAATAAGTATCGATTAAATCCTGCAGTTCATAGATGAAAATGGCCTTTTTGGTAATTTGTCCTGGGTCCTTTCAATACGATGGAGAAAGACAGAGACAGAGGCATGGACTAGGGAGGGGAGAGGCTGCAGAGAGGGTGGAGAGGAAGGATTAAGAGAAGAATAAGACAAGTGAACAACGAGAAACAGACAGGAAGAAGAGCTTCCACAGAGTTGAAAAAGGGACAAGCTGCCCCTTTCCGAGCTCATTATCATTCTTAATAAGTCTTAAGGAAAGAAGGAGCATTGAGTGTAAATGCACGGTAATCCTTACACTGGCCAAGGTTAGTAGGGACGTCAGCACATGCGCACCATTCCCAGCTGGCCACTTTGGGACAGGGAGCACAGTTAAGGATAGATGTTCAAGGAGAAAGTGGGGACATTTAGACAGTGAGTAAAGGTTATAGGCCCTTTCCCCCAGCCTGTAGCTTTTCAGTGCCTGCACCACCTGGCATTTAGTGAGTAAACATATCTTCATCAGACTGAAAACAGCAGTATTTGACTCTCAGACTGGGTGTAGTCGGTAATAATTTAGAGGAAGAACTGGAAAGGTGAGATAACAAGGCTTGATTAAAAATCTAAGGGAAGCTTTTCCTTAGCTACGGTGAAGTGACTTTTGCATTTAGACTGAAAGTAACAGTAGACTGCAGTGCATGTCTAACTCGGTGCTCTTTGGGTGTGGTCCAGAAGCAAGCTTGGAAATGAATTGGATGAAATGGTGACCAATTAACTCATTTAACAAATTGCCAGTCACTTGTAGTAGTTGTTCACCCATGTTACTTTAATGGAAATCCAATGCAGTGCTTATTTATATGCTGTACTAAGTTGACATTCCGGTCTTGTGTCACCCCATAAATCATACCGTATTAGTAATATGAATATATTTCTAATCATTAATCAGATAAAATGGGAGAATGTCTGGCATATCAATCTGAGCTCCTGTCAAAACCACATTTGAATACAGTACAAAACAACAAAAACACAAACTCGTTCTACGACCCTTTTTTAAAAAGTAGATCCTGACTGCAGTCTCCAAGTGTAAAATTTTCAATGAATAATTGTACTTCTCGGTTTCAGAAGCACTCACTGTCTTTTTCCTCCAGAGTTAGATTTGAAATTTTTTTTAACATATGTAGGGTGTGTTTGCTGCTTCAGATGTGATAGTGTTCTCCTGACAATAAACATTTTATGCCAGTATAGGATTTGACCGGATTATACATCCTAAGTGCCCAAAGAATGTCTTTAGTAGCAAAAAAGATGAAAAGGTAAAATAATTTTAATACAAAGTTGCTATTAATTTTCTGTGTATAATTCCACCTCCAACAAAGCCATACAGGCATGATGACAGAGAAATGTGTTGCACTACTCTGACCCTGTAATTTGAATGTGTCTCCACTCAGCTTTGACATTGCGCATGGAGACTAACTGATGACCAAGAACATTAGGAATTGCAAAGATTGCACAGACAGTGGTCGTCCACTGGAAAAATTCTCCTCATAAACAGTTTTGAAATGGATAGGCACTTAAAAAGATACTAAACAGGTAATCTGATTAAGCTTTTACCACAAACACATTTCAGCCAATCAGATTAAAAAGGGAACTCAAATGAAAGCAGTCATTGATCAGGAGCTTGTGTGTATTCCCGATGCTGATGCATTCTATATCAGCAGTAGGAAGGCAATCCCAATATAGGATGGTGATTTGTCCTGTTTTTGTTTGTCTGTTTTAGCTATCAAACATATTTCATCAAAACAGTATGAATATTTGCAAAATCGTCATCATGAAATAGGGAAAGCAGACATATTGAAGGCTGAACTCCAGTTTGTGAAATTTCACCTTTTGTGCATGTTCTGCAACTAACAAGCATGCGCGGGTTCATAAGAGGAATGCAGCCCTCATTAATGCACCATTTATTGTTGCATTTAGCTATTGATTGCTAGTGATACTGATATTGCAGAACGGAACAATGATATTGCATGTGGCATGGGCTTTACGAGTTAATAAATGAAGGAATAATCTTTGTTTACATTTCACCCTTTTTCCTTATTATCAGACTAAGGTTGCTCTGTTACGTGGACATAGACTACATAATGATAATCGTTACTTCTTTTAAGTTACGTCTGGGTGAAATGTTAAAATCCTCGAGCTGATCACTTATAATCAAACAGCCTGCAATTGCAAATGCACTTGTGGAGGTGTGTGTGAGTGTGTGTGTGCATGACATGATGGGGTTGGATGAAGGAGTCCTAGGGGAGTTCTTATTCCCCACACCCCATTTTAAACTAATGCAATCATTGAAAAGAACTCAGAATATGGATGCATACAAGGGGAAAAAAGAATACAAAAAAAGCTATACATTTTGCCATATTTAAAGAGATACAACAATTTGTGTTACAATACATGAATGGATTTATAAATAAAAACACTGACCTTTCACTTGTACTAAAATGACATACGATTTAGGTAATGTTGATGCACCAAACACTGAAGCCCATTTGTGCCTCTGACAGAATAAAGTAAAGTAGTTTAATGGCTGCATACTCAGC
This sequence comes from Craterocephalus stercusmuscarum, assembly GCA_037177115.1. Classification (NCBI taxonomy): domain Eukaryota; kingdom Metazoa; phylum Chordata; class Actinopteri; order Atheriniformes; family Atherinidae; genus Craterocephalus; species Craterocephalus stercusmuscarum. The sequence continues at coordinate 15,167,264 of JBBDHI010000014.1, forward strand.
AGTTGACCTACTGTATAGCACATTCACACATTGTAATTAAGGATAAAATGCAATATTTTCAAGGATTAACTGTTTGCATGAACAAAAATATCTATTACTCCTCAAAATAACCAATCAAAATGTTTTTGTTACCCTTTAAACTAATATTATAGAACTCAGTTGTGCACATTCTGTTCTTCTTGATTTGGGGTACAGTAGGTGTCAACATATTACCAGCAACCTTTTTATCTTCTCATTTCAGAATCCAAACAGTTGTGATTTTTTTTTTACTGTAACATCTATTAATAAATTCTTAAGATTTCCAGCTGTGCTTGGGTTCATGATACATGACAGAGATATTTTTGAGTGGGCTGGGTCAGTTCAGGACGTTTTTTCCTACAGAGAGAAAAGATATCCCTCAGATATTCCGTCATTGGGTATTCCTTACCAAATGACGTTAAACATGATTCTTGTTAAGTACTCTCTGGATGTGTTTTTGAAATGTTTTGGCTTATTTGTCCAAGAATGGGACAACAGTGAAATATGAGCGAATGAAGCTGGAGGGGATGGTGTAATACGGGTGTACCCTTTTGTCTTCTTGCTCAGTGTAATGCCATGTCTGTGCCTTTCTGTCATGTAAAGATGATTTATCAAGAGACAGATGTTCTCAGACCTTTGCACATGAACCTACACCATTTTGTTCTATTTTTTGCTCTTTTAAAGGTTAGGTGTGAATTGCTTTCCCTGCAACATGCCAGCCACTTTTGATTGCACTGGTGTCAGTTTCTCTCTTTAACTGCAAGTTGATGCTTTGCTCATAGTGGACTTAACCCTTTATGTGCTATTACGTTACCATTTGGATATGGAAGAAGCTTGTGCTGTAGATGTGAGTCTTCTCCACCCACTTACCTGCATTTTGGTTAAGGTAATGTTGATAATCTGCTCCCTTACTGCCCTTTCCTCCCCATCGCCAACTATCCAACAACCTTCAGGGAGCCTTAGGAGACAGAGAGCCATCACCATGGTGATGTGAACACAGATCCCGCTCACTCTGGTCCATTGTGACTGGCGTGCGTTGAGGTGAGAGGGAACAAAATGTCACAGCAACAGGTTTTTTTGTGTTTTTGTTTTTGCCTCAATCCTCGGAGGAACTGTGCCCAGATCCATGTGCTCCGTCGCACCGGAGAGACCGTGGGAGTTAGAAACGAGCTGATTGGAGGAAACGAGTGAAATGGAAAGAGTCTTGTGATTTATTTTGCTTTTTCTGTTAAGGAATCATATCCGTGTGAAGGCACAAAAGCAAAATCATGAAACATGAATGTGACCCCCCCTTAAAATAGTGATATAAAGCCCCTTTAACTCCCACTGTCTACTTCTGCCATACTGTGATGTGATTAGTTTATGACGATGCCCTTTGTGGGTTCAGTTCATGGTGGCCCTCTAACCTTTCTTGATCCAAGCTGCATCCTATTGGCTACACACCTTAGAGAGGGAAGGGTCTCATAGAAAATGTGACATTGAAAAGATGGGGCAGCTTTTGCCCTCAACCCTGAGGAAGATGTGGGCTGTGTCCTATGACAGCTACAGGATTGCCCTCAGTCCCAGAGGTTGTGAGGAGGGGTCAGACCTGGACCAGAAGGCCCAAAGGTGACTTCAAACACCCAACCCTAACGTCTGTTGTAAAGTCTGGACCTCCTCCCCTTCTGCTCCAAGAAAGAAACCAACCTATTGCTTCTATTATCAAAGTCTTACCTAGGTAATTACAAGAGTCCATTATATACTCTTCAGTTTTATTTAGATTTTAGGGTCACTGCCATGCACCGCATACTACAACTCCCACTCTAACCCATTTTTTTATGCAAGAGCCAGAAGTCTCATTAATATTTGTTGATATGTAGCCGTTGCAGTCAGGTCTTTTCATGCCAAGTCTGTAAGAGTCTGCCATCTCTGTTCCCAGAGCAGATGCAAAGGTGCAGGTCCTAAGAGATCCTTTTATGTTTGGAGATCTCTCCTTGCTCCTCTGACTGCGACCTCAACCACAGCGCTGCTCTTTCTCAATCAGCTCTCTGCTGTAATCCCACTTCAGAATTCCTCTTGGCTAAGGGAGTAAATAAATTTTTCAGCATTTATTAGAATACAGCTTGCCAGAAGGGACTTCTCTCCCCTCTCCTATTGCTGCTCCAGTAATTAGTAAATTGATTAGGAGAACTTCAACACACCTCCTTGGCTCTTATCTCCTCATTCTAAGACAATATTGCTGTGCCATGGGACAGCGTAAATATTTTAAGGGAAACCCTCAGTGAATCTCATTAAACAGCTCTGGGGCAGAGCAGCTGTCTCCTGCTGAAGGTCCCAGCCAATTTTCTAAACTATGATTAAAGAAAAGTTTTGGATTATTTAAACATGCCATGTCCTGTGGGTTTTTTTTTTCCTGCCACTGAAGACCTCTGTGATTCCCACTCTCATCCGTGCCAGGACCGCTCCACTCCCTTTGGATCTATTAGTTGGAAATCATTTGGGTGATGACTCTTTGAAAGTGGTGGTCATTCTGGGATGTTGTGTTCAAATGCATTGCAACAAAGACCTCGCTTTTATGCATAAATGCTAATTAAAAATGTTAACCCCCCCCTCACCCATCCCCAAGCTGCAGAGGGAAAGACTTGGTAGCAATTTGGCAGATAATCAAATTGCATTTTAAATTGAGCCGTTTAAAGATGACTCGGGCCTGCTCGCAGGAAGACACCATGGCACAAATTAAGCTCAAATGTGCTCCTATGTGCACTGGAGAACGGTCCAACAAAATTCCCGCAAGAAAAGGTGGATGGAAAAAAGTAAGGTGCAATGTTTGAGTTACCGTTTCTTTAAAGAAGATGAAGTAGACATCTTTGTTTTCACAAAATGCATGCAGGAATTGTGTTTTTCTTTTAATTATTACCCCCCTCTTGTCTAGCGGCATCTTTTCATAATATGTCCTTACAATCTGACCGTTTGTAGCGAAATGCTAATGGGACATGATTTGCTAACGGGTGTGTTACCTAGGAAAGATTTTGGCCTTAATTTCAGATTTTCAGCTTGACAGAAATGGCAAACTGGGTGGAAAATGTTGTCAACAGCTATGTTTGTCTACAAAAATATGCGCTTAGAAGCTGTCCCCCCACATTTGGTATACATCATTAAGTTCTTCGTGGCCAATCAAACTGTCGGTTCACACAGCATTCCAGTACATATTAGTGACATCTCATTTGCAGAAAACAGAAAAGCGCCAGTAAAAATTTGGGAAACGGGCCTGAATTGTTTATCTCTCAGAATAAGTTAAAAGTGTGATTCTCATGAAATGATGGAATTGTATCAAACGTACAGCTTTCTCAAACCTCTCTTTTTGTGTCCCGGTGTAACAGAAGACACCGCTTTTCTTTCTCAGGCCACATTTCTTGTAAAGTTAACCATTCATCAGAGGACCAACACTGCCAATTGCAACTGCTCCTACCCATAAAACCCCATTATGGACAGCACAACAAGTGATGCTTGACTTGTAAGTTTAAAGGGTTCTTAATTGGCTGTGATTTGCTGGCTGTATAGCAGTGACTGTGCAAGTGGCGCAGTGATCCTCTGCAGATGATACATGACTTTTCTGTCAAATTAATGTGCCTTAACGCTGGATGTATCCACAGACTTCTGCTTAAGTGTTACCTGCTGCTCAGCATCACAACACTGCAGCTTAAACTTGCAGTAAGTAGAGGTAATATGGACCTTCTCCAGCTTCTTCACGGATGCCCATCACCTCACAAGTCTCTTACACTCATTTGTCCTTTAAAGAAGTTGATTACGCTTAGGGAAGAACAGTCTGTATTTACCACTTTCTAATGAATGCATAGTCGCATGTTAGCCACTAGAAATAAACGTCTTACTAAATCTGTAAATAGAAATATTTGCACAACACAGTTGCAACCGAATCTTAACTGGGGCCAAATATTCACTTCCGTATGATACTGGTTGACAAATATTGTTGCAAAGTTAATGGCACAATAGGGAGTTGATTGATCATGTGGATGACTGATCATAAAACTGCAGTCAATATTTGGCTGCAGCTTTATTTCCTCGCTGCCCGGACGTCTAACATGTACAGGCAGTGATGGCAAAACACATATTTACTCTTTGTCTCTCCCTGAGTGTGATGATGCTCCCTCTGTTTGCCATACAGTAAATAATATCCCATGATGCCAAAATGAACAGTCTTTGGGTATTTATTCAGTTGGAGCAAGGGGTATTGGTTAAAGCTGACCAATTTTAGAGTATTGGGATGAAAATCTCTCTCTAATTACTGTACTGTGTGGATCCTTTGGCCCCAGTCCATCTGATGGTATTAAAAAAAGTCTTCTTTATTTATAGAAATAAAATTTTAGCTTCAGACAATAGGCTAGTTCTGTTTTACGGTACAGCAGACTTTATCTTTTTAATAAAATTTCCTGACTTGGTGAAAGTTTAATTAATAAGGGACTTAAAGCTAGAAGAATGAGCAAGGGAGTTGGGTCTTTAAGGGGGTACTTATTTTTCCATCTCGGCTATCCTCCAAAAAAAGTGTCAATTAGTGCGTTAAGCTGAAGAGACAAAAACGTCATTAGTTCTTGCAAAAAGAATAATGGGTTTTAAATGTTTTGCTTCACAGGAAGGCCAAAAGCACAGCGAGTCTTCTGTATTTTCATTTATTTCCTGCAATTATCAGAGTTTAAAGGAGGGATTTATTGTTCTAAGGTACATTATTGAGGAACTAGACACAGTGGTTTTACCTTTCCTGTTAATTGTACATCTTAATTGTCTGAAATAAGTCTGGATGTTTACTTTTGCTTTAGACTTTCTCTGCTAAGTAACTGTCCTGACAAACTTGAAAGCATCTCACTTTTTGCTGGGTATCACCAGTAATAGCTGAGAGATGGATTATTTTATCATCTTTGTATGGCATTGGGCCATACATGGAATATTGCAGAAGCAACAGATGTGTTTTTTTTCCTATTTGATAACAGAAATGATAAATTTGCCATCAGCTTATGTTTGATAAATATATAGCAAATTAACTTTTTGGTCAACAAAGATGGCTTGAGTATTCTGAACCTGTTTTACTCTCTTAGCCTTGTCTTATCTTTTATCCATTTGCATTTTTGGGGGGTTTGGATTAGAATAAAGTAAGAGGCAGAAAAAGTAAAATGAACTGTTATTAACCTTGTAGAAGCTCTTCCTGTTGGTTAGGTAATCTGTGATTGATTGGGTCCATCTGTAATGAACTTTCTACCTTTCACATGGCCATTTGGAAGGGTTTTATATAGGCCCAATGTGTGACATTGGTGCTTAAATGAGGCTTACATTACTGGTCATAGTGCAAGAGCTTTGAGGCACTGAGCCCAAAATATGTCACTGACTTGTGCCACACACAACAGGAGATGGCTTTTGCATCACAGTGTGAGAGCTAGTAAATGATTGGTTACAGGAGATCCTCCAATAAATTAATTGTTTCCACTTCATGGTTAAGTATGTGCTACTCTTCCAAATCGAGTGCTGGTACTTGGTTATTACACTTTAATAGCTCGCTTGCCAAACTAACGATATATTACTCCATGTGCTGGCTCAGATCAGAGAAGATGAATTGGCTATTAATTAGAGTTGCACTGAGAGGGCACAGGGGAGAGACTACTCATAGCTTTGCAATCAGTGTCAACGGGGGCCCTTTTCTGACTGGGACAACCAGGGCAGGGCTAGGTCACTGCATCTTATTGGCGAAACCACTGAATCTGCTGGAAGAAGCGGCCTTTAACATGGCCATCATCTTATCCAAAGTCCAGCAGAGGACAAGAGAGTTTTAACGTGAAGCAACTGCAAGTTCGACTGACGATTTCAGTCAGGAGAGCAGGGAGAACGGCAGAGCTGTGTGGGAGGATGTTTGGCTCCATGAGGCTCCTTAACAAAAGCCTCACGTCCGAGTGACTTTGAAATAGAAAGTTATGGAGGAAGTGTTTGATGAGCACAGATGATTTGTGGCGAATATTATTGTTTGGCTCACTTTTCTTGTGCAGACTCTGAATTAGCCCTTTTATCACAATTAATTAAGCTTGCCTATAGGAGATGTTCCATCTTGAGCTCATCCACACAGGATAAATAAGTCAAAGCAGCAGGATATATGTCCTTTTATTGGCTGACTTGATCTCAGAGGCATCTGTAGTGTAAAGGGGGGGGGGGTTCTCTGTGGTGCGACTTTGTGGAAGAGTCTTTGCCATCACTCACTTTGAATGCTTCTTTTATGACTCGTTTTGTTAAAAACCTCTTTTTTTAATGCAAGGTATCAGGAGTTATGGCCTGTCCATGCAAATGAGGAAATTCTGACACTTTGTTATTCATGTCATCACCTTTATAAACACTTAACGGCAGTAAATTTCACTGTGACAGGCTGCTCCAAAATTGCCACTAAATATTATTAAATATTTTAACAAGTTCCTTGTAAATATGCCTTAAATGTTTGAACGATGGGCAGGAAGAAAAATGGCTTTGCATCAACTTATTAGAGGCTATAAAAATGGCAGTGATTTATCATGGATGCGGAGCAACTCAGGCCATCTTTTTTTTTTTTTGTTTATTTTGTTGGCTTGCTTTGTTCTGATGTGCACATTAAAGAAAGAAACATTACGTTAAAAGCCTGCAGTTTCACAAGTCATGAAAATGATAGCAGCACAAACTCTTGTACCTGTAGTCCTTGAGAGACAGAGTGATGTATGGCAACAGCATTTTAAAGTTTTAAAGCTTCTCATACCCATTTATAGTTTGTGATATCAGTGGCTGTAACTCAATGTTTATCCCAAAAAAAAGATCGAAATGATTTGATGTACTGCAGATCTTGCGAACACGGGCTTTCAGATTTTAAGCTATAATTATTGTCTGTGATCTAAATAGGGCATATTTTCTGCAAAAAGAAATCTTATTTGCTGCTGCTGTCCTCAGTATCAGTCACACTGTAATATCCGTTTACTGCCAGTCTTCAGTAGATAATTATTAGTATGAATCAGAACTAAATTGTCCTTTTTGTGCCTCTTGTAGATTTATAATGATCGCTTTCGCTGGTAATGCTACAAAATGATTGTGATGCCTCAAATCCTCAATTTACAAAGTCAAGCTCCAAAGTGAAGTTAGAAGTGATGCAGACTTTAGGTTTTTCATGCATCGATTTGGTTGGGAAATATAGATCATTTAGAGTAACATGACTGTGTTTCAGAAGATCTTTACACAGACATGATGCAGATTTTATTCACCAGCAACAATCCAGATATGACTTTTTATGTATTGTACTTTGGTTATTAAATGGAAATTACACATGGCACCCACAATGACATGGAGGAAAGAAAAAATAACCATAAACTGGTTTTAAATGATTTGAAACAAAATTTTGTGCATCCTTCTCCTATTAAGAAAAAAATTGCAGTTATAGTTCCCCACCAATGTACAATACATAAAAAGTCATATC
>JBBDHI010000014.1:15178912-15191996 GCA_037177115.1 Craterocephalus stercusmuscarum
GCAACTTGCATAAATTGTAATAAATTGGACCCTCTAATGTATTTGGCATCGGTAGTTATTTAGATGATATGATATAAAACCTTGAATCCAACAGAAATGTCTTATTTTAACATCAAAAGTTTGTGAATATTTATATCCTTGATGATTGGTTTAATGTAAGCTGCCATACTGAGCTTAAATGGTAGCTTGGACAAAACCTGAAGGTATTACAAAGATAATTTTGAATCATTTTTCATTATTTGAGTGTATTTTGCTGTTGTCATCAGAAATTTCCCTCCTGCTCTTTGGTATTTTGATAAAGCAAATGTGGTTGAAGAGAGCAAATATTTAAGGTATCTGCAAATGTGATGCACATCTGTCAAACAGCCCAAGGGTGAAAACCAGCGCATAACAAGGCAACAAATGCTGATCCGGGACTTCTCTGCGGCAAAATAAAATATGGCTCAAGTTTTCATTAAGGTGCTATTGATTAGCTTTTCCTGGCAATGAATTATGGACGACATTAAATAAAAGGGAAAATATTTTTATGACTTTGCTTAGGCCATGCCAGATTCCCCCTTTGCCTCTTGTATGCTCGCCCTGACAGGCATTTTGTTTTCTCTCAAATTCCTGTGGCTTTTGCAAGACCAAGATTAGGAAAAAGAAAGTTATTTCTTTTTGATTACATTTTGAATTCTAGATAGTTTTAAAAATTATTTGGAGTTGAGACAGCTGAAAGAATTTGTTTTTAAATGAACCAGAAACAAATAAATAAAGCCTGTTAAACCTGTTAAAAGAGAAACTGAAAGTTTGTAAATCCTCCCATGTTAAAAAAAAACTTGGTATATCAATTGCTATTTTATATTTTGTGTGTGCTCAGTATTGCATTTATATTTTCATGAAAATGTTTATATTACATTGTTTTCATTTTTGCCTTGTCAACCAGGTCCTCAAAAGAATTTGAGTATCTACAGTACTTTGATGATCAGTCTTTGTATTGAAGTTCTGCTTAATCCATAAAATTAGCTTACATACAGCTAACTGTAGAGGAGGTAGTTGTATAAGGCAGGTTGGATTATGGAGGAATGGAACGGAGATAGAACTGAGGGAAGAGAAGACAGACGTAAACAGAAAGTTTGGTATAATTTCTAACAAACCCCCCCCCCAAAAAAACGAATCTCTCTTAATTATTCTTCATCGAAATGGATCTCAGACTGCATATCCAATCCAGAGGGTCGACCCAGACATTAATGTTAGCATTTAAAATAAATCTATCTAATTATTTGTGTGGATGAAGGCTGGCTTAGTTCCTAGTTCAGTACAACAGCTTTCAGCTTCTGTCAACAAGAAACATACTTACAGCCAAGGTAGCTAACCTTAGCTTCATTAGCTGTGATGACAGGTTGAGTGTTGTGAGAAAATATTGAAGACATTTACTGACTTTTGATTTTCTGATGAATGATCATCATGCATGTGAATATGGCTAAAATTGCGTTTTATGTTTTCAACGTGTTTGGACAGTGATGCTATTAAACTCCCAGGACTCCCAGACTGCTGCAGTTGCACAATCAAGATTTCTTCAGAGCAAAATAACTGTCTCAAAAATGCTGGAAATGATGACAAACGTAGCGTATAGTGTGTCATACTGTAGTTTTTGTGTGTCATGGTACATTGCAGCTTAAATACACCTATCAAAGTTTTTTTTTTTTGCTGCCATCTAAGTTTTTTTCACCTACAACATAATAATGTAGATATTTTTATACAGTGCATTCAGGATCAAATGATTAAGGTGAAACATGCTTTTGAAAACATTGCCTTATGGTTTTCCTTAAAATACTGGAGTTTAATCATTTCCAAACAACACATTTTTCAACATTGTACAATGTTTTAAAGTTCAACTGAAAACTATTTAACTCCTCAGTAAGAACAATAATGATTGCTGTGTGTAGGCCTATGCCACAAAATATGCAGGTAATATGAGATATTCCGATATGTCTCGGAAACAGTAGAATTTGACCCTTTTTTGAATTGGAGTTAAAGTTAAGAGCTTTCTTCTTTCTATTTTGAATATTAAGCAATGTTCTTTAAGAAAGCAAATGTGTTTATCATCCATTTAATTGATGGAATAATCATGAAAGTATTGGATTACCAAAGGAAAATATAGATGAAAGCCTTTACTTCCCCTTTGTACCTTGAGGTAGCTCGGACTGATATGAAAACTTGGATTACCTCGATGATAGCTTGAAATATGAAAGCGGGAGTAAATATATTTCTCTTTATAATTTAGCATTTTGGTTTTAGTGACTTAAATGTGTCAAGAAATATGTCTAACTCAATTACAGAAAATAGTTTTTTCTTGAATTTATTGCTCCTGGATATTCTTAATGCGTGTAAATCTTTGCAATCTGTCTTAATCTTCGTCTTTGTCTACACCTTCATAAGTGTTGCTGCACACTGTGCACATAAAATGGCTTAGAAACAATCTGCCTTTTACGAATGCACAGCCATCCAACATGACCTTTCTTAGCATCATAAGTCATTCCATGCTGAAGAACTGACTCTGATGGCCTGGAAGAATTAAGCAAAACACAGCCACACAGTTTTGTTCCAGATCACCTTTTCTGTACAGATGTCTTCTCCCTGCCATATGTGTTGCATGCGGGTGGAGAGGCTGTTTGTTACGATAGCTGTCACCACATGCTTCCACTGGGGGAATAAAAGGGTCGGCAGTGACATTAAATTAGAAATTGTGACACATGGGGTCAAATACAGTGAAAACAAAACACAACTGCCTGTATCTATGTACTGCTCTTCTGAGGTAAAAGACAAGAACAAATGTTCCTGTTCCAGGAACAGCAGCATTTCTTCTGTATTCCTGATTTTGAGTTTTGATCTATTACTGGTATGTACTGACTGTTTGTGGGTTGAACACTTATTACACTAATTACATCTTTGTAAAGTAAACAGTAGTTCAACCTGTCTGCCTGGTTTTATGTTTTATCTTTCTGTGTATAAATTGTCGTTTTTTTAAACTAGGAGTGAAGTTGTAGCACCAGTTTCCTGAAATGGATTTTTTATTTCCTGTTCCGGTTGCTTTGATGTCTAGGTCTCTGTGAAGCCAAAATGTATCAATGTACTGAGTTGTAAATACACAGGTATTTAACATATAATTTAACCAATGGGTTTGCTTGTACAAGCTGGGCAGACTAAAAACTTTTTGCGTACCACAGGTGTAAAAGTAAAATATAGTGTTTTCAGAGGCATCTCTAAGAACAAACATTCCATTCATGCTGTTTGGTTTCAGAAGGCACAGAAGACATAGAAAAATATGTCCTTGGCCTTTTGCGTCACTGGAAAATAAAAGAATCTTGTTTTCAGAGAAAAGCAACCACACCCACAGGTTTTTACCGTAAAGGCGGTTTGAGCTCTTGTGTAAGTATTTTGTCTGTACTGTAATATTTTTGCATTCATGAGGAGATATGGATTTCAACACATGAAAGGCAAAACATTGTGTTCCTTTGAGCAAAAACTTGTTCCTCAAGATCAAAAAGCCAAAAACAAAACTGAACAAAAAAAGCAAAGAACAATGCAGGTCGAGATGAGCTGTTGTCAGAGGGATGTTAATTTTTGGTTTTACTTGCACTTTTATGGTTGACAAGAGTATGTCTTTAAAATGAATTTATTTTTGCTTTTCAGTGGAGTTAATCTTAGTTTTCTACTTAAAGGTGGCTAAACTTTTCTTTGTAAACCATACTACAAATAAATCTACAGTGAAAAATGAATGCCCTGTCAACGTATATACAATTGAAATGTTCTGATTAAAAAAATGGGCACAAAATAACTAACAAACATATAATCCCCCCGATCACAGGTGTCTACTCATTTCATGCATTTAGCATCGGTAATGAAAGGGAAATAGAGCGAGAGTTGACTGATTTGAACAACACATTTTTAAACAGATGGCTATTTTATTGTTTTTTGCTAATTTATAAGGTCAAATGCACTAAAATCTGACTTTGGTAGTTCATTACCTTGCCACATTATGACAATCAAGAAATGACAAGACTGTTACAAAGCAGCAGTGCATAGCTAATAGAAAATCTTTTAAAAGTGACAGTGCTTTATAGAAGGGTGCAATGACTGCTAGCTGCTCTTCAGTGTTCAGACTGCAGGCACTTAGTACGCCAGGTGTTTTGCCCAAGATCTTTCCACAAGACAAATGGAAAACTGCCATATCCTTTAAACAACCCATTAATATGTCTTATAAGACTCACCACGACTGAGAGTCAAAAGCTCAGTTTTATTACAGTTTCTTGTCTTTGTCAGGCATAGCTTCCAGTTTACGTTTTCAGGTAATTATAGTGTTGTGTATCCTAGAGTGGCACAAATTAGCACTTTGGAGGAAGAATCAGTTGGCTGGATGCCCATCATTGCTTGCATCGCCTGGACACGATAAACACAGCAGACAAATGCCTGTAAAAACCCCCAAAGAGTGCATCAACATTTTAATAGAGTTTCAGATGAGAACTAAGATAGTTATGAAGCATGATCTCCGCCTGTTTGATTCAGTGAGTTTGATTAATATTAGGTTTTTTTTTTTAAAGTGGATGTTTTAAAATAGGCTGTTATGAAGGCAAATGGGGAATTCTTCGATAGAGAAACAGATTGTGTTGAAGTACTGAGAAAACAACTGTCCTCATTAAGGTCAATACACAGATAATTTCAGTGAATGTTCTGATTTAAAGTCACCAATCATTTTTTTAAATAGTGCAACAACTCAGCAAACATTGATAAAAGCTTTATAATAGTAAATAATGACATGACAAAACAACACATGATTAGGGCTTAGTCCTCAGACTATGCCTGTGCTTATTGTGACGAATAGTGTGAGAAGTTTGATGTGGTCTGTAGAGTTTTTCTATCACACATGCTGTTAAAAGAGAACCCATGACTGTAGCTACTATAAAGTGTATGCATGCCTCCTTATTACATGTGGAATTTCCTCCCAGATGATTGAAGTATCAGCATATTGCTGCCATATTCCCTCCCACAAGAGCCCTGGGTTTTAATAATTTGCAGAATGAAGGGGGCAGATGAGAGGCTATCAAAGTCACTTGGTTTAATCTCTGAAGCGCTGCCATTCAAAAAGTTTTCGAGAACAAGAGAGAACAGTTTATGTCTTCACTAAAAAGCACCGTTGAAAGACAACTAAAGCTGTATCAGTGTGCATTGTTTATCCAGAGTGTATGCACATTGTGCATACCGTAATCAATAAGTGCCAAGAAATACTATAAGTGCAATGTTTACTGTATGATCAGGTAGAGGAAAAATAACAATAAGTAATCTCATGTCATTTAGCTGTTCTATGCAAAGTTAATGTAATCCTCTAATGTTTAGTATAACACATCAATCATGCAAAAATCTATTGTTGCATTAGCCTTGAAAGAACAATAATAATAAAAATGCTGTAATGGTTTTAGCTTCCTTTCCATAAATCATACATGCAGGCTGGGGAGGGGGCATCTTAACTTGCCATTTCAGCTCATCTGAGGAGCTGAAAGGATGCAGAATACTGATAGGATATTGAACAATAACCAGGGCCGCAGTTGGTCACTTTAAACCTGAAGTGGTTTGAAATACTGCTTGACACAGCCAGTGACTGCTTCTAACCGAAGTTGACCCAACATCTTCTACAATGACATAAAGCCGTTTCTGTTCAATAGGCACGCCACAAGAGACTGTAAATCAACAGTAAATGCATAAAAACAGTGCATAACCCAGGATTTATGTTCACACTGCAGATCCTTTTAAACAAATATTAAAATAAAGCCCAAATCAGCAGGAACATCTTTCTACTGGTCACTCTCACTTCAGGTTTCAGTTAAACAACAGTAGCAGACAGGGTGTTGGGATTTGCGTCAATAATAACATTTGGTCGATACTGCGCCTGTCACCAGAAAGTCCGCGTGAATGTCTGTGATGTATGAACAAAATGCAAAAGCTAATCAATGTGTGATTGGAACACAATGTTTTTATGTACGCTATACGAATGTTAAACGCATCAAATAAGCAAATCTCTCATTAGATAATGTATCATCGTACAAAAAGTCATGCACCAAAACTCACAGGTATAGGGGAATTGCTCAAGAGCGCAGCTTTCAGATTTGATAAGTATAAGTGTGTTTCTTCCATGCGGTTTCAACCTGGGACCTTTTACAAGTGCTTGTCAGAGTAGTGCTCAGAGTACCGCCTGAAGAGGCTTTCGATTTCAGAGAATACACTCTTCCCAGGAAGTGGGTGGAGAAGCTAATTTTCCAAAAGAGGAGGGGGAAAAAAAAGGAAAATCAGAGAATTAATAAACCTTTTAAGTTGGCATAATCATTCATTTTGAACTTAAACTGAACAGAGCAACAAAACAAATCATTTTTGGGGAAAGAATACATGTATTTTAATGCCCTCAAGCAAAACTAATTAAAGACGACACCTCATTTACATAAATAAGCATTATAATTTGCATGCATGCACAGGGGAATAGAGTCAGAAAAGAAAGCAATATTTTGCAGCCTGCTAATTTCATTTTATTCAGGATTTAAGCTTAATAAAGATTCATTTTGGAGGGGAAAGGAAAATAATCAAAGGGGAAATTTGAACTATCTCCAAAGATGCAGCAGTCTTCTATTCAAAGGGCTCCGTTCGAGTCACCAGATGACTCCTAATCTGGAGTGGCACTTCCTGGCCCAGTTCCAACACCAACTCCTTGAAAGGTAAAAAAAAAAATTTTAGAGCCCAATTTATTAGTATGCAGTTCTGGCTTCGGGTAGAGAATTAATGGCGGTGACTGATAATGACTGTAATCGTGGCACAAATGGGGTGTTGAAATAGCAAACAACGGGCACAAGGCATGTAATGGGGATTTTATTAATTACCCAAGGTCCCTAGCATGAGCAGTCTCCAGGATTTACTGTGACCGTGCCAGCCGGTCGAAAAAGGGTCGGCCAGTCTAATCTGACGGAGAAAGGGTCACAGAGGAGACAGAAAGAGCGCTGCGCTTGCCTTAAGACAGTTTCTTAATATTTTAGTTTCTTGTATAGAAAATATTAGAAAACTTGTTTTCATTTGGCTTATTTATTGTTGTTTGGATCAAGTCAAACACCAGAATCCCTGAGTACTTTTCAGTGACTCTATGAAAAAGTGAACTATAGCAAAAAGTCTTAAGTCATATGAGGAAGCAGTGCCAATTCAGATAAATTGTACTTCCTCTACAGAGTGCTTTATTTGAGTTATGTTGTAAAGGCATTCACCTCAACTACAATGACATAAGCTCCCTCTGTCTTTGTTGACTATTAGAAAAAGAAATCAACATATGGTAGCACTGTCAGGTAGGATAATCCTTTCACACATCAGCTCATCAACAAGAGAGGATTGATTAAAAGTCCTTTTTATTACTCACTGCATCCTTAATGGACGCTAGACTTTCAAAATGGAAGAAACAATTAGAGTTTTACTGCTTTGTGGGCACTACTGATTTATATAAATCACTGCACGGGTGTAAATTTTCCAATAAAAGTCTGTACCACTCCTAGCATACATAATCAACATGTCCATTCTTGGTACACATGCTAGACTCGCACAATCTCTTTAAATTGCTGGGACTCAACAGTCATACCAATCCAAGCTCAATCAGTTGATTGGCTGTACAGTACTTGATGGAATTTCTTAACTGTTTTTATGTTATTCCACTACAAATCATACACAGTTGGTCAACTATAGACTCTCAGAGATATGAACATAATGAAGGCAAATAAACATGCCTGTGACTAGCCATTGTATATTTCTGTAGTGTATTTCTGTAGGGGGCATCAGTGTTTTACTCGTCCTTGGTGGATTTATGTGCATGGAGTTTCCTGTTTGTCTGTCTGTCCGTTTTTCTGCAGGATTGCACAAACTAACCCAGACAGTTATCATAAAACTTGGTGGAGAGGTGATTTAAAAAAACAAAACTAGTTTGATGATTCAATCCTCGTGTGCTTATCTAGTTCAATATCAGCCCTGGAATAATGACATATTGTCTACCACAAATTGCTTTGATTCAATAGATTTTTTTCCTATTCAAGTCAAACAATATAAGTCCAAGGCATAGATGAACCAACCGTTTGCTTAGAAGTTTGCAAAGCTTTCTTTTTGCAACAAATACGTTCTTCTATTTTCCAGAATGGTTGCAGACAAAAGAATGTTTTAGCTTCTGTCCCCTGAAATATCATTTTAAAACTAGCCAGGTACCCGGATGGAGTTAAATTGATATTGTACGCCTAAAATCTGTCCTCCCAGCATCATAATAATCAGCCTTGGGTGTTTGCAGGGTTTTTGTTGTCATTTACAAAAAGCAGCAGAGGTAAGCTTTCACTTGCAAATATACTCCAATGGTGAAGCGTCTTCATACAGCAGACAAAGATGTAAAACAACTGAGAAGCGTAAAACAGCTTTTCAGAAGGGCCTCAGTACACCTTCTGATTTAACACCGGCAGTCAGTGATTTTTTAATAAATACTTCAATACATTATTTTCTTCAACTCAGCACAAGAGGAAATATATTCATACTGTATAGGACATTGAGGGTTTTTGTTTCTATTACATCAGTGTTTGATAACCTTTTGATCAACTGAAATGGATTTATAAACTATCCTAACACCATAGACAATCACAAACAGGCACTAGAAATGAAAAAGAGATCTAGTATTTACTGATAACAACTGGTTTGCATTTTTAAAGTATAAATAGGCCGTAGCTGTCCTTTATCAGGGAGATGAAACATGCTCTTTAGTCATCAACATGTTAGAAGGAAACGGAACTAATAATACAAACCAAATCTTTGCACAGGTCTTTGGGAGTGTCGGTGCATAAACAGGATGTGTGAAAATAGCTGCCAGCAATGGAGTTTTGTTGTTTGAGCTGAAAAAATATTGTTTTTTATTTTTATTTTTTATGTAGTTCAGTGATGAATCAATGCAATGGGACTCATCTATTTGTTTTTGTCAGTCTGAAGCACCTTCAAAGTGTGTTAAACCGTGAGCACTTAATACTGTAGAATTTCACCACTGTAGTGTGAATAACCTGAAGTCAACAGGTCACAGTGCCTACCCTGCTGTCTGAGCAAAACTTAAACAACCTGAGATTTCCCCTGGATGGAAAGAACGTATTCTTCAAATCTCCCCGTTTTCAACCCAGATAAAGGGGCATGTATACTCACTGAAAAGCTGGACTTTATTTTTATAAACTAAAGCATTTATGAAGCTAGCCTTACGGGTTATTACTTAAGCATTGTATTGTGGGTTGATATTGTATCTATATTCATAGTGTATAATCACAAAATCAGGATCCTTTAATGTTTTTATTTGGCTGTGAAAAGTAATTGACTCTTTTTAAAAGATTCGCTATTTTTCTGTCAGCAAAAACTTCAGAGTGGGTGGGCCTGCTGTGCAGTACGTTTCCAGGAAGTGCAGTGGTAAACCTAAATGCCTTTTTGTTCAAGTCACATCGCGTGACAAAGGTGTGTGTTTTTTTTTTTAAACTGTATATTTATCTCATTTTTATGCCAGAGGGCACCTGATGGTAACATAACCTCAGAAAATCTCACCATTCAGGTTCATTTTTTTCTTTTCTTCATGTACAAGAACAGCTTTGCAAAGCACTCAGAACCTTGTACTTTTCAGTGGAATCAGACATTGTTTTCATGAATTTTGCCTAGAGGCTGAGCATTTGTAAAGTTAAGTACATTTCAATTAGAAGGTCATCATTAAAACCAGTGACAGTGAAGGCTCTTATCAGTTATCATTTATCAAAGATTATCAGCAATGTGAAACAAAATTCTGTTTTTTTTCTTTTTGAGACTCCAAAGTCTCTATGAACGACTGAAAACTTTTTCTGCACCCACCAGTCACTCAACAGTTAACACTTTGCAGCCCCCGATTGCTATTTTATCAGGAAAATCAAAATATGCACATTTTTCAGGACCTTCTTTCATTCACATGTTCTGACAAGGTTTTCACAAGTGGCTTGGCTCTTGGTTGTGTTTATAGTATTACTGTATGCTTATTGCATACCTATGTGCTATTTGAACATTTTTTTATGCAGATAGTGTACAAAAAAGTTCAGAGTAAAGAAAAAAAAACAACAACTGTTAAACTGGCATACAATTAGAAACTATAACAAACTGATGATGAATAAAAAGAATGTTGGGTTTTTGTAATATAACCCATCCCCTTTACTTAATCAACTGTATATTTAGATCATGTAAATGTTCAGTGTCTGTTTCAATGCACATAAGTTCTGCAAAAAAGTTTTCAAAAATGAATTCTCAAATAAATATCTAAATGTTTCCATTTAAACAGAAAGTGCATCCTCCACTTCCTTGTGAAATACCTGTCTTTCAGCAGCTTTTGGTTAGTTAGTTTTTCACCCCAAGTACCTGTTCCATGGGTGTGTTCTCTGTCAAATAATGAGATCATGTGTTAAAAATGTACTGAAAAACAGTCGTGCCATAACACATCAAAACCTGTTTTTACATAATGTTGTAGATATAAAAAAAGGCGTTATCTTAAAGACACAATAAATGTTTCACTCTGTTTTTTTTTGTTTCTGCTCCTCCTCTTGTCTTTAATCTGAGGTTAGAGGGAGAGACTTCGAAACTGAAGTTGGTAACATTCCTTGGCAGTGAGACCAAGACGCACCAACACACACCAACACACACACACACATATATATATATATGAAATTGAAATTGATTATGGCTTTATGTTATTTATTTATTGGTTTTATCAGCGAAATCTTGTCCAGGAGTGTAAAAAAGTGTAAATTGCAACAAAGATAAAGAAATGCACACGATAGTGATTGATTAAATAAGTCAGATAGGTAAGTTGGCAACAAATAGCTTTTTTTCATAATGTTACAATATGTGAACCTGCAGTTGATTAACAAAACTTGACAAATGAATGACAATTAAAAAACAAACAACACTTTATCTTAGAAATCTTGCTCAAGTATCAGTAATCCCTGAAATACGTAAAGAATCATTGAAATGTTTAATAAGGCTGTTCAAACTACTGTCCAGTACATTTTTTACAGGTTTTTGTTTAAGTGTTCAACCCAGGAAATGTCATCTGTCATGACAAACACATTATTCACTCATCAATAATGCATCTCGCCAACCTTTTTCTCACTGTTGAGTAGAGAGGGGAAAAAAACACTCCCTCTTGTTTTATTTTCAGATTCCCTCATTCCTCATGCCATGCTTTATGGAAAACACAAGAGAGAGTGGACAGTGGGCAAATGCATTTCACCTTGGTGGAGTACATTTGCAGCCGTTGGACAACAATGGCCTTGAGAATACTCAGAGGCCACGCCAGAGTTGTCTCTGTTCTGGAAATGGAGTCGGCCAGAGGCCTGGTTCGTGGCAGCCACACCTTCAGTCCCCTCGCTTGAGGATTCAAAACAACCAGCCAGGGCAATCACCTGACACATTTCCATCCAATTTCCACTGCAGAATGTGTTCATTTTCAGGCTAATGGCATGTCATTTTGCAGGAGCCTTTGGTCAAGAATTAATCCTGGAATCAAAACAGATTTTCCGGGGAGCAATCTTCCATCAAGTATTGATTTTTTTACACTCACGGAGCCTGTACTCCCTAATTTAACCTGACAGCCAGAAGCACAATGGACTGGGAGCACCTTGGCGTCTCACAGAGGGAGCTTTCCTCCTCCTCCTCCTCCTCCTTCTTTCCATGAAGTGAAAGATTGGGAAGGTGGGAAAAAAGGACTCCCATATGTATAAAACAAAGAGCATTGCTTACAGAAAACCGAGAGATAAAGCTTCCATCTTTCTGTTTTACCTCTAATTATCTTTTCGAGGGTAGTGTAACTTGGGCAGGTGAGGCTGAGAGGAAAGAGGGGAGAGTATTCTGGAGCCATCAGCTATCATTATGTGCCTGTTGACATCTCCCTGTCTTTGAGTGATTCTCATCTGTGATTTCCCCTGGCTATTTTCTGCAGATGCACCAAGAGGGGTTTCATCATGGTCCCATAAAAAGGGCCCAAAGTGTCCGTACAGGTCCTCACTAATAAGAAAGCAAAGATGTGTCCGACCACGCCACTCCTCTCCCATCTGTATCTGCTCTTGATGCCTTCAGATATGCAATCATTCTTTTTTCTCTCCCTCTTCCTCTCTGTATGTGCTGTAAGTATACTATACCCTACGTAGAGGTCAGCGGGATGAGAGGATGATGGAGGGCAGGTCTGGTTATTTTCCTCCAGCTCTTAAAGCTGCGATGACCCATGTGCAGGAGAGTTGCACTTTGCCAAAAGGTTTTTCATGCGCTGCTTACAAACTACCTAACAGGAGGGAAACTATTTCAAGTTTTTATTTGCTGCTTTTAACCCATGATCATCCATTTCAGACTGAATGCGCCATGAGGATTCTGTTCAATCGTTTTTTGGGAATTAGGCTTATTTTTGCAATGCATATAAAGGCACCTTGGGAAAAGTACACTTTTTACATGCAGGAAATGATCTTAATTCAGATCTTGAATTGTATTTATGAACTCAAAGGACTGCTGCTTTCAGCAAAGATTTTTGATAATGTGTTTATATTTTTTCCAGTATTCTTTGATTTCCATTTGTGTCGAATCACTTTGAATGAATGATATTAGTTTCTTTTTTTCTGATTTGGAAAGTCTTGTGTCGTGAGATGATTTGCTGGTCTCACAGAGTTGCAGTTTCAGGCTTGTTTAATGAATGCTCATAACTGTAAGGGACTATCAACATATTAAAGTAGGGGTTAAGTACATCTAAACTATTATGGGGGGTGGGGGGCTGAAGAAACCAAATTTTTAATAATTAAAGCAGAACAATGCAACTCCAGCTTGAAGCTCCCCCTAGTGGTCTCATTTGAGCGCTGACTGTCGTAAAGTTTAAAGCTTACCGTCTGTCCTGCAGCGGCTGTTTTACCCGCAATTTAAGGGTAAATATTCCATGGATATATTTTTCTGGTGCGGGCGGATCGCGGGTAAGAATGTGAGTTTTATTTAATGTCTGTAGACGTGACTAGTGTTTTAC
>JBBDHI010000014.1:15193251-15205382 GCA_037177115.1 Craterocephalus stercusmuscarum
TTTATCCAATGTGCTGATAATTAAGCTGTTCTCATTAGTGTCATAATTGGAAATGTAATTAGCAATAGTAATAATTATTGCATTAAATACATTTTCTCTTTAGTTATCAGGCTCATACAGAGTGGTAATTAGAGTTCTAGAGAATTTCCCACTTTTGTCCTATTTCATTTTTGCTGCCAATTATTTCTGTTCTTCGACACATCTCACATCAATAAATCATGACTTCACTCATTTCGATTTTTAAGTAAACACATAAACATTGGGCTAAGTCACTTTGCAGAGATTTCCCCCCCCCCACTGCACCATTCTGTTTTCAGTTTTCCTCCAACTTTACCAGCAACAACAAAAAATGTATTTATATAGAATTTTGTCGTAATAAGGAGCAATAAAACAAAAATGTTTTATTTGGTAGAAGATCTTCCAAAAATTCCACCCCTTCCTTTTGCATTTGTGATTTCTGTTATGATTTCTGAAATGAAACCTTTAATTTTTTTTTTAAGTTTTTAGACACTGAGAAAACAAGTTTGATCTTTTATTCATTATTTCACAACAGAATGATAGAAATATTATATGCATCATATCAAATTGTATGCTACATGCTCATTATTCCGGTGGATGCAGTGGATTTGCTTTACTTTGAATAAGTTTATGTGGCTACTTTGAAGACTTGTACCTTTACATTCAAACAGATTTTATTATTACTGCATTTTTGCAACGATCTGGTCAAATTCTTTAAATCTCTCATTTCAAAGAAACCACATGTGACAGTAAACATCTATTTAATGTTTATCTACAGGAATCAGGTGGCAGCCAGAGGCTATAATTCTGCAGCGGATTCAGCTTTATCACCAAATTCTCAACAGGAAGGTGAGTCGTAGATTTATATTTATGTACCATTTTCATATAGTGATTGAAGAAGCAGGAAAATCCACTTTAAATTGGAACTGGATTTCCTTTCTGTCTGATCAACCCACACGTTTTTTGATTGAAATGCATAAAAGAGCATTTAACACATTTGTCATTAATTCTCTGTTTTCTCCATCATGAGCAAAATTATTGGATAATTGACTTTCACAAAACAGAAAATGTGTGATTCGACGTGTGGTGTTGGTGTCTCTGCTCCATGTTGAAGTTGCACCTCTGCTTCCTGGAGCAACTTAATTGTCTCAAACATGCACGCAAGCAGCACGTACAAGTCATGATACCCCAAGGCATAGATTAATTAAGCTATGAAAACCCATGAGCAGGGAGCATTCAGCAGGTGCCTGTTTGCCTTGGTATGGGACTTGTTTTTGGCAGTGGTGCAGTGGCTCATTATAAATCTATAATTAAGTTACAATTTTATTTGCTTTTTTTTTTTTCTTTAAACATTCTGTCATAGGGGATCAACATGGCTTAAACTCTGATTCTGTTAAGTGCACTCTTGGCTATATCGCTTTTGTATCCTCTATTATTCCTCAGGAATAATACTCTGATAAATGCAGCTGAGAGCGATACTGTGTGTGTCTCGCACTGTTTGGTATCCTGATCCTACAGGTGTTCATGTTTTCAATTGAATTTTGAGACGCATCTCGTGATTCCTAGAATCTCTTGATTTGTTCCTAATCCAAAACAAGCTGATTTACTGCTCCGCCCCCCCCCCCACCCCCCATTCCTCCTTCGTTCTGTACCTCAGCACAAAAACAAACACCATTCCCTCCTGCTGGCTGAAGGGATGGTCCTCAGAACCCCCGCAGTTCGGCTCATCTCGTGTTGGGTGTTTTGGCAGAGCTAAGTGAATGCAATGAAGCGGCTCTCTCAGACCAACATCTGTTATTCTGAGTCACCTGCCAGCAAAGAGGGAGGGTGAGATGCGCAGCAGGGGCCTGAAGGAGGGATGAGCAGGGCTGTGGGAGAGAAACCCTGTGTCTGCAGGGTGGTCAGGCTGAATGAGAGTCACCACCACAGTGGTAATGTTTGCCAAGAGCTTGCTCAAGCTAACAATGCTGCCTGTGGAGGGGCAGCCTAGGCAGGAAATTGAGGTTAACAACATTGTTACATATTAAACAGGCCTTGGCTTCACGCATAGGACTTGGAATGGGAAATGCTTGAAGAGTCAAGCGTGTTGTTTATAAATAAAAAACACCTTTGACTTATTTCCTGTAGAATGCTATACATAATTTTGAGTTTTGGGTTTTATTGTATTAAATGTATATTAGATCTTATGATTTAAGTAGCCTAATTGTTTTAAATAAACAACCTTGGAATCTGGATTCTTGCCAAATATAAGATCACAGTCTCTTTACAGTCAGTTTTACCAGGCTTCTGCCTGTGGATAGAGGGACACTTGTTGGACTGGTCAGTGTATAATGCTGGCAGCCTCAAGTGGATTTTTAGGAGTGACAGCTTTAGCAATGGCTGCTTTTAAAGGAGCTAAACCTGTTTCGAACCGTGAGTTAGGAGAACATTGTAGTTTGAACTGTAAGTCCCGCCTTGCCCAGTGAGAAACATACTTATGCTCTCCTCTCACTTGATGTGCATGTAAAAACGCACACATTACACACTCATGCACAAATCTCCAGGTGAGATTACAGTGAATGGCGACATCTCAGGTAAATTACATTTTTTAAATATCCCCAGCAGTGTCAATGATAGCATAACAAGCTATCATAGTTAGTTTAATGTCAAAGCCTAACTACAAAAGATTTGCACACAGATGTACAATTGTGATGTTACAGGCTACACTACAAATGACTTTCCAACCTTAGAGAGTATCTAGTCCACCACTGCTATTGACAGTTATCTTGGGTTTGTGTTTGTTGTTTAAATGCATGCTTAATGCTAACATGACCTGAGGCAGGGGCAAGAATTCTACATCTGGAAAGGAGCACCTTTCTAGAATGTGATTGGTTTAAAATAAACATGAACAAACCAGTTTTCCCCCCGTACACCAGTATGACATGATGGTGTAGCCAGATCATGTACTGGAGTTGACACAGCACTGTGGAGAGAACTTTACTTCGTGTGGCTACTAATGCATGATCCTGATAAAAAAAACCTAACCTATCTTTAAATCCAAATGTAATATGCGTAGATATGAGTTTAATAATACATCCCAAAACTATTTTCCAATAAAATGAGTCAGCAATTGCAGTAAAGGTGAGTGTTTTTACAGGTGGTAATTGTACATTGCATTGCAAAGGTCCATGCTTTGTTTTTCATAGCTTAGCCTTAAGAAGTGAATCTCACTGCTTTCCGGTACTCTTTCCCCCACTGTGCTTTGCCCAGGGGAGAGACGCCTTCTACGTGTTGTAATAAGGGTAGCTGATATAATGAAGGTCATTGTAATCAGAGCTAATGTGCCAAGGAGTCAAGACACAGTAGCTTTATTTGCCAGCAAGGCCCGGCATTTGGTACCCATGGGGATCAGGCTGATAGTGTTATCTTTGCTAACCTGACTCTAATACAGGCCTTGCTCTGCTGTTTGTGTCAGTGCCGGCGCTGAACTTTTCCCAGTGATCCCCTCCGTGAGTGGATGGGCATGCATCAGGCTGTACTCTGCTCCATCCTGGTTAAATCCCATCCCAAGGTGTTAGACTTCTCTCAGTTCACAAACTACACAGAGCGAGCTGTGCTCTTTCTCTGACTGTCTGTCTCAGAAAACAGACTGGGCTCACGCAGGCGTCAGTGGGAAGTACTTGACGGGGAAATATTACATTGGCGTCGGCTGACGACTGGCTCGTAGGAGATGACCTCTAAATCTAATCCTGTCCCTCAGGATATGCAAATGTCCTCCGCTCAAATTTGATTTGTTTTTGTCTATGCAGGACACAGCGGTTCGTTAACAAATGTTATCCAACTGTCTAAGTGTAAAACACCTTGCACACCAGACTGCTTAGATGTTATGATATTGTTTGACTTTAACTCTGGCTTTGAAATGATTTTTGTTCTTGAATCATTCTGCTTGATGAAACTGTCACCAAATTGCCTCTTTGCTCTCAAACTGACACGTTTGATGAAGGCTAACCACATTGATAAAAAAATCAAACTATAATTGCTCTAATTAGATGTTCTAGTTTTTTTTTTTGGTGAAAATGTTTCTTAATTGGTTAAAATATCAGAATATGAATGGAGGAGTGTTGTCAAAATTCACTAAATGTTTGCTCTGTACCTATCAACTTCTCCTATCAATAATCTGACTCTCAATAAATGATGCATCACATACCTCAAAGTTCTAAAACACTAAACAAGCCCACTGTGGTGTGGATCCTCTGGGGATATTGGGCTCATTTTATTATCAGATTTTTTTTCTTGCCCTTTTATATAGAGTTCTTTCTGTAAGAAACATCAAAGGCCTTTTTTCCTATTCATTGGAGCGCTTCCTGAAAAAAAAAAAGAGAAAAAAAAAAGGCTATCCATATCTAACCCCATGCAAGTCCCCTGATCCCATCATTCAAACTTCCAAGCCCCTCTTTGTGGCTTCCTAGAGGACCACGGTGAAATGATCTCTTTTGTTTCGCATCATTAGTTCCATCTGTTGTGCGAGCAGGCCTGTCTGTTCCGGAGCATGGCAACGTGATGGTCGCCAGGGGCGACTGGAGACGCTACAGTACTGGTGGCTCAACCTCCAACACCACGCTGCCTCTTCTGTCATCCCTATGACATTATCACACTAGCTGTTCTTGTTTATGCACGCATTATGGGGACATTTTAAGCACACATGTGCTCCCAATGCTTAAGATTAATTTAATTTTGGTGTTTTTGGGCCTGAAATTGACCAGTTTGACATTTTTTTTGTAGAAAAAGACAGTTTAACATTAGACAGTTTTAATTTCTGTGAATTCATTGTCTTCAGTTACAGTAAACACTGTTCACCCATCCTCTTTGTTCCCCATGTCCACTCAGTGTGGAAAGTAATCTTTATTAGGTCAGATTTGTGTGCTTGTTTTCTTGCAGTTGGCTGTAAATGATGCACCAAACAGCTGTAGCATTTTCTCACAACAAGGAAATATTTTATTCATGATTTACATGAATGATAAATCTTCAGAAAGTCTTAACGCTGATGGGCATACACAATTTAACATCTGTCTTCCTCAGAATAATTAATTGCTTACCAGAACACTTGGGACTCGGTGGTGGATTTTCCCCATTCACTTTTCTTTGTGTAATTACTTCTTTAAAGGCAAAGTATTCTGTAAAAAAGACTAGAGTAATAAACGGTCATAACCTCTGCGAAATAACTATTCTGGAAAGATGCAGGGAAATTCGCACTCACAGGAACTGCTTCTTAGTCCTGTTCTTGTGAAACCATGCAAAGTCCAGCGCACTTAAGACAGAGAAAAGTGGCAATATATTCTAATTATAATACGTAATTCTCAAATGAATATTACCTTAATGTCTCCCAAGCGAATTGCTCGTATCCCCATAGTGTGAATGTGTAGTGCAAGGGCATCAGTGTGCATGTCAATGTGGAGATCACCAGATAATTTTCATTGAAGATGGAGCCATCAAAGGTCATAGCCATCCAAATGACCTAACCTTGCAATGTAACACCTGGGTGTAAAAGTGGACTCATCCTATCTGCTGGGATGGGTGTAATGTACCTCTAATGTATAAAGTGCAGAAATAAAATAAGAGTTATAGGTTGGTGGAGGAGGTTCAGTGTGGGCTAGAGAATACTGTAACTCTATAGGGTGAAATAGCTGTGTTGGTATCACCCCAGGTGACAGGCTATTGCCAGAGTGCCGTATTTGTTGGAACCATTATGAAATAAAGTCTGTGAAAAAGGCCAATATTCAGTTTGAATTGATTCCTGGAAAACTCCAGAAGTGAATATGCTTTCATTTTGATAGTATTACTATGGACGAAATGTGTTGTGTCAGTTTCACCTCACCATTACTTTGCTCCATTAAGGCAAAACCAAGTGATTTTATTTTTGCCCAGTCTATTTTCTGTGATAAAATGAAAATCTGAAAGCTTTATTAAGTCTGAGTGACACCTAAAGCTGAGAGCCAACAGGAAAATAAGTCATGTGGGATCTGGTTTCAGTTCATTTTGCTCAATTCCCATCTCCTGATCAAATACTGCACTTTCCAGTAGGGGCTTAATGGGAGTGTCAAGTTCACAGAGGCCCTCTCTTGCTCGCACTCACTCCATTACCTGATAACAGCACTGGTTTTGGCACTTCTTTGCACAGCGCAGTTAAGCTTGGCTTGCGCTCTGCACATTTGCGGCAGGTTGTAATTGAAGGTGTATTGAGACCATTTTATTAATTTCTACAGATCTGCCCGGCATATATTTACAAGTTTCCGTGGGCACCAACCCATCTCATTTTCCTCCGTGTGCTCTGACTCTTCTCAACGAAGCTTTTGAATGCTGCTTCACTTTAAGCCAAACAAACATGACCACTGACGTCTTGGGTTCAGGGCCTTTCAAACAACCTTTCAATAAAACAAGCTCAGCTGTGAGACATACAGGATCTCGCATGCTGGGCAGCCCCGCTGAAAATACCCTCCCTCCTGTTTCAAAGCCATCAGCTTTTGGTTCCCCCAGGAGAGCCAGCATTATCCTGCAGGGTTTATTTAAACTTGTTGGGAAGGTCTTGCCTTTTTTCATACAGTAGGTTATATGACATTTAGGAGAACCTCACCACATACGAGACAGATTTTACCCAGCTTATTGATCCAGATTTCAAGACCGTTAGGGGTATTTTCCTGTCAAAGGTAAGTGGTGGTAGATTTTTTTAAAAATATACTGACTGGGTGATAGCGGGTGTGTTGCACTTGCGCTCATTTGGCGGTCGTATAAGCGTCTGATGGTGGGCGCTGAGAAGCCGGAGATGTGCTTGTCAGACTTTTAGCGCTTTGTGAGTGACAGTCACCTGAAAGGTGATTGGAGTTGGAGGAAGGAAAGGAAGCAGGAAGACAAATGAGGACAGATGACAAAGGCATCCTTTACAGCTTGATACTGCAGTCCTTGACTTGTTTTTATTGACCTTTTCCTTTATTTCCCCCATATCTATGGCAGAAGATGTGCCACTTAAATAAATGTCATTCGACCGTCTCTGCTCTCAGTGTCACATGCTGACATGTGGTATTTTGATAGAATTCATTCGTTTGTGCGGGTAAAGCCTCCATTCTGACTGCTGCGTAGCTTCACCTTATGCAGAGCTGCAGTTTACTCAGTGGAAGTACTTGCAGTGCATCCTTTTTTTAATCACTCCTCCTTTACTGCCTCTTAAATCACCAAACTGGTCAGTCTCAGCGTGTTTCTTTTTTGTACAATCATAGGAGGACTACTATGCTTTGGCTGAGACATTATTGGACCATTAAACCGCCGCCCCTCCCACTCTTCAGCACTTTCACTTCTGTATAAAGGCATTGAAATTACTTCCAGGGGATGGGGGTTGCAAAAAGACCGCTGGAAAGGCTACTTATTCTCTTAATGATGTCTTGTCCTTTTAAAAGTCGTCATCTTCGCTCACAAATGGATGACTACTGCAGCGGAGCACCTCAGGGACTGAGGTCATCCCAACCTCCTTGTCCCAGCACTCAGAGTTACTTTCTATGAAAGGAGGCAGGACGGCTTGTGGTAAAAAGTGAATTTGTTGACATTGGAGAATCAGATGGGGACTGTGTAGAGACACATAGTAATTATAGTGTGGGCAGATTAGCTGGAAGGTATTTCTGAGTGTGCTGCCCACTGATAGCATCAGTATAAACAAAATAAACATATATTTTTTTTAATCTGGGTATGATGGCTGTCTTTTTCTGGAAGATATTTAATGAGACTGCCTGTGAATTTAAATGTGCAATGTGAAAAAAGTGGGGATATATGTTCTAATAGGTCTGTGGAAAAAGAAAATCTATGGCATTCATTTTTTAAAATTTGGGTGAAGAGTCACACTTTAAATATTACAAGCTCATTAAAGTATTTATATCCAAAATAAAAATAAAACAGAATTGGACTTCTTGAGCAGACAATATGAGTTGGGGGGAGTTAATAATGAACGGAGCACTCCGATGGATCCAGTTCTAAATTTACCGTTTAGCATGATTTTTTTCTTTGAGTCCCAGAACCTTAGGGCAGCCTACAAGCTCACATCAAGCAGCTGAGGTGTAGTCAGTGATACACATGACATGTGTCTCTTAGGATCCTCTGCTTTGTATAATATCCTTCAGACAAGGTCATAACAGTGCCTACATCTTTGAAGATAGAGGGAAAAGAACATGTTCCCCCTTCATTGTGCCTGTGTTATAGAACAAACGTGAGATCCTGGTGTCGAGGGGCTTTCACTCTTCAAAGTTGATATGAATCAGACATGAAGCGATTTAGATAAAGTGATAGCTATCTTGATTCCTGGCGCCGTCCATTGAATAGACAGCTAAACGCACAGGGAAGCTGAATGAGTGCGTTTTAGTGTGAATTCCTGGGGAAACGTATCCATCTGGCGTATGAATAATTTAGATGGCTCAAGTTGGTTCCTGTTGCTGTTGTGTTTGCGCTCAGCATTCTCTCTCAGCTCAGCACCCCCACCATCACCCCTCCCTCCTTGACATCACTCAAGAGGCTTGTTTGTGATGCTTAAAGGGAAGTTGGGCCACATGAGGAATCGTGGGGAGGAGAGACTCACTTTCCCTCTCTGCTTTCTGCCTCCCGTCTTCTTTTTTCCTGAGACCTACACAAACCTCAGATAAACAGTTTAACACCCACTGACACACATACAGTATTCACAAATGTCACACTAAGGGATATTACATGGAAGAAATCCACTGTAGATTTAAAGCTGTAGATTGGTTCTGCATGTACATTTAGAGGACATCTTTTGGATGTTATATTTTTGGTTTGCACTGAGCATTGTGATAATCGGAGAAAACACATAATTATAAGTTAGTTCAACTTCTTTTTTCAAAGGTGATTGAATGTTGCGATTTGATTATGATATTATAATTATATGATTCTTTTACATGCACACACTGAATAAGAAAACTGGGTATCACCTCTAAGAGGCCACCCTCTGTTTTGTGGACTAAAGCATGCCCTGCTTTTTCTAGTTTTCTGGTTTATGTTGTGTCAATCAATTTTTTTTATAGACTTGTTCTTCCATCATACTGAAAAGTCCCCCCCCCCTCTGTCGACCCATGGAAAATGCAAGAGATAGAATACAAGAGATTGCTAGTTCAAACCTTGTTCCAGGGTATTTTAGACTATTTTACTCTCTGCTTCCCTCTTATTTATCAATGCTTTCCCCTCGTATGCATGTTTAGGTAAGGCATAAGTAATGAAATAATGCATGGTTAGAAAATGACAAGAATCTGCACATTTTACTTTTCATGGCTTAAGATTCTGGTTGTGTCTCATTTATTCTAGGTCTCACAGTGTGGTCTCACAATTTATATCCATGGATTGTGGGACACTTATTACATATGTTTTAATAAGATTGTAAACAAAATTGTTGGCATGTAGCATGGAGAGAAAAGTTTATCGATGCACATGGGACATGCATGTCAACTCTGACCTTTTAATATACTGTACATCATTCCACAAAAAGCAGATTATAACAAAGTAGTTATTCCCCTAAGCACTTTCTTCTGTTAATTGAAGTGCACACGTGTTTATTGTTAATGGAAGAAGAACAAAGGAAACCTGAAGGCTGCCTTGTTTTTTCCCACTCTGAGCGTCAACCACATGGAGGATAAAAATTAGATGATTTTGAGTTCCGATGTCCCACTTCCGAAGCATAGTGAATGCAGCATTGCACCTCTTTGTTTTCCTCCTCTTCTTGCTCTACTTCTTTCAATATGGTTTTCCAGATGCAACAACAATTATTTATATAATGTAAAAAAAAACAAACATGTTAAAATAAAGTTAAAATTCATGCAAAGTCCACCTTCCCCAAAGTATGTTTGAATCATGTTTAGAGGGGATTGAAGAAATGTGTGAGAAAAACACAAATACAGATTACTCCACATTCACATTAGAGGGAAATCAAATTTAAACTTCATATAAACCAATACACCATTTACCAAATGTGCACACATTAGTTTGAAAAAGTGGAACAAAACACACTTCTGCAAAAAACAAACAAACAAAAAACTAAACAAAAAACAAAACAGATAAGAGATAACACACCAACATGCAAATCCATTAATATGACAAAGCAGCTATACTAATCCAGTCCCTGTCTTTAAGGGAGCCAGGGAGGAAGAGGGGGTTGGCACTGAGGAACAGGAGGAGGAAAAGACGAAGAGAGAAGGACTGAGGGAGGGAGAGAAGGAGAAGGAGGGGGATGTGACAGGCCCTTGGAATCTCAACCTCTCTCTCCTGGCGCCCGCTCTAATCAACCCCTGTAATTTATGCAGAAAATATGATTTATATTTAATTTCACTACACTTGCATTGTTAATTTGAGATGTAATTAACGCGTCGCCACGGCAACTAATTTCTCAATGCCGTAAATTATCACCGCCTTTTCATCAAAATTCAGTTACTTTGGCTCCTGTGTGCAGTGTTGTGATGCAATTAGGTTACCAGGGCAACCCCAAAGTGTTAATTTTCTTTTGTTATATTGCAGTGAGGCAGAAGTTTTTATAACACAAGTCATATTCACTTTTTTTTTTTTTTTAATTTCCTTCTTTTTTTATTTTATTTTGGAGAACAAAGAACTTGGGAGCAGCAGTGTTTAATGTAGCCTGTGGAACATGCTACTCAAGAGTGCAAACATTCAAGCCTGCGCGCTGCTCTCCGCCACACTTGTTATACTGGATTGAGTGTGCTGAGAAGTGGACTGAGCGAGCTGAGAATCCTCCCCTGCTGCAGGAAGGGGTGTCTCAAAGTTGTCCTTTGGGAAAGGGCATGTTTGTCAAAGGGAATCTATATAAATGAGAAATGTGTTTATCGTTCAAATTTAAGAAAGCTCCCTCTACTTTCCTGCACTTTCTCTCTCATACATACAAACTTGTTCACACACACACACACACACACAGACAGACAAACACAATATGCATTTTCAGTACTCGCACTCCTTTTATTCCCTCAACAGTGACTGTGAAATGACTCAATATTTTAATCAACTGTATCTAATTTGCACTCTAGCAGAAGATAGGGCCGCGTGTGTGCTGTTGTTGCCTTGGCTGGCAATGAGTATGCCCACCGGATGGCTCTGAGCCGCCCTGGATTGCCACGCTTGGCAGTCTCTGTGGCCCACTCGGTGCGTCCGTCTCCAATCCATTCTCCCTTAGCTAGTCTGTTGTGGAAATATCAGGTCATTGGCTGCTAAGCTGTGGTTAACTGCAAAGGTAATTCAATTTGTAAGCAGGCTTTTTGAATCTTTTTAGCCTCTTTGGTAATACCATCAGGGATTACGGTGTTTTTGAAGCGCTTCTCTGTTTTGACGCTCTGGCAGGAAGAGGGCAAGTCCCAGTGATCAGACACAGTTCACAGCAACCGTGACAGTCAGAATCTGACCTGGACTGTGGAAAAACACATGGAGAAATGCTTAGAGGTTTGCCTGTTAATAAAAGCGTTCGGCATTGTGTATGTATGTATGTTTTCTCTAATTGCAAATAGTTGTCTTGATAATCACAGAATTGATTTGAATTATTCCTCTAGGAGGCTCCAGTAGAGAATTTCTTTTAGATAATGTCGTTTCTTCCTTGTTGGCTTTAAACAACAATTTGACATTGTTTGCATAGATGCTATATAATGAGAAAATTCAGCAAATACTCGAGTGAAACCATTTTAAAGCGCTCCGGTCTGATCTTTAAACTGTACCTCTACAGTTTCATCTACAAAACAGCAGTGGTTAGAAGATAGTTGGTGAACTTGTAGGCCATATTGTGTACACAGTGGCATGGCTTGGAATTCTGTTTTACTCAGACAGCAGAGAACAATATTATTTGCCTGCTGATGTCAAACTTTGTCTAAATAACAATTAAAAGTCACAGTGACGCTCAGGGCCGTAACCAGGATTTTTCAAATACCGAGGTCAATACATCTTATTTAACAAAAAAAAAAAACAAAACAAAACATACTAATATGGTGACTTTTCATATATTTCAGAAATATGAACAGTGTGAAAATCACAAGCCAAACAAGGAGATGAATATGTAGGTGAACATGTTTGTTTTAACAATTCCAAAACTGAGTGATCAC
>JBBDHI010000014.1:15205482-15233713 GCA_037177115.1 Craterocephalus stercusmuscarum
ACTTTATAACTTTATATTTATGCACATCAAGAGGGGCAGTACAACCGATCAGTCAAAGTCAGAACGGTTTTCATTATTTGATATTTATGAGTTAAAAAAATATAGAGGACATGACCTCGGTGTCCTCAATGGTACTGTAGTTACGGGCCTGGTGACGCTGAACTACCTAATCAAAAGGCGTTTAATAGGATATCTAACCTGTCTGGTATGTCTGGCAAGACTCGCTTGATTGGAACAACAGTGAAAATATTCTTGCTATTGTCCTGGTGGATGCAAAGCGTGAGGAAAGGTCATGAAGGAAGTTTTTATGTAACTTACTCTGTAAAAACACTAAGTTGATTAGACTTGTTTATTTATCCAAGTCCAAAAGAGTATTTGCTTTTGTCGCATTTATTCCCATTTTGCCTGCACAAGGGGCCCTGGAAGACGAGTTACCAAGGAACACAAAATTTTAATTAGTGTATTTTAATCATTCAGGCTTTTCAAGCTAATCCACAGACCCCTGAGAATTCCCAAGATGCAGCTCTGTGCTGCTTTACCATTTATTGTTGAGTCTATTATAATTACTGTTAGCAGGTGGGGGCAGGGAGACGTTTATTATGTTTTTCCATCTTTATTATAATTACTAGAAAAAAAATGAAAGGATGCTGTTTCATTAAGTTTAGAGATGATGCCATTTTCCCCCTGTTTTCCCCTCAATCTCCTTCCTGCCTTTGTTTCATAAAGCTATTGTACTGGCTTTCATTCCGGGGCTTTCATACGTTGCACAGCTTTGTGAGGGAAAAACAACAAAAAGAAACAGATCTTTTATTAAGAACAGAAGAGGGGGAAGATGGTCTTAAAGAACTTAATTTCTGAGACAGTTTTTTTTTTCTTTCTAATGCAAGCTCTGAGAATGAAGTTGACACATCCTCTGAAATACAAATGTTTAATAGAGTTGGACTGGGATCAGAACAGAAATCCAGAAAGTAGAATATATTTGCTTCTCTTTCACACTCCTCAGTAATGAAAGATAAGAGGGCTGCAGTAAATCTTTAAGCCCCATGCTTTTGGTTCTCTGCAGGGATTTTAGCATCTTCCAGAAATATTTTATGTTTGTCTGTTTAAGTACTATTTTGACACTCCCTCCTCCTCTCGAGTCCCACAGCAGTTGTGTGTCTTCAACAATCAGTCTGCTGCAGTGGTGAATCACATAAGCTGGAGTTTTCTCAATTAGAATCCTTTTTTGCATCTCTATTAGTTTTACTCCTTGAAAGATTATGTAAACATCTGACTTTAAGTGCAGCTGTCTTTTTTTTTAATGACGAGTGGCAGCATTTAAAAGTGTCTTTGAAACATGATAGACAACACACCAGCAGTGCCGTTGTATGCCATATGGGTTGACTAGTTGATCAGTGCTTGTAGGATGGTTATGTTGGAGTCAACTACATGGCATAAAACTTAACGCTTGCCATCATCTCAATGTCTGTCAAGGGCACCATTTTGGCAATGGATCACATCAATTTTCTTAAGTGAACAGAGCTGAAGCTGTCACTTGGCTAGAAAACAGTATACACACGAAAGCATATTTTATGATTCGACTTGCAATTGAAGGGTAAAATTCATGACTAGAGAATGGATAAAAAAGATCTTTACACCTCAGTTATTAAGATTTGTGTCCCTACAGTATTTATGTCTCATGAAGTAAACTTGTCAAGTCTTGACATGCGAGACTTTACCATGAAGAGGCAAACAGATCAACTCAGGAGATAAAAATTAAAGCTTTCTCTTTGAAGGACTGGATATACAACTTTTTTTTTTTCATGGTTGAGTGGTTGTATTTGATCAGATAATTTAAGGATTAGGGTTCACACCCATTGCACCTGCTTTAGTCTTAGTTACACAAATTGTTTTTTCACATGACCTAAAGTTTTACTTTTGAACATAAGCTCTACAATGCCGAGCTTTGTCTTATCACGTACTATTTAGGCTACTTATGATTTTATTATGAGTACAATTAAACAAGCGGGAAGAAAAGTTTAATAAATCATCATATATTAGTATAAAAAGATTTTTTTTCCACCAATAGGCTGACTCAGCACTGATGGTTGACCACAAATTTGTGGTTCACTTATTTTGAAAGACAAATTATTCTACCATTTGCATTTCTGTATTTTTAAATACCTGTTTGCTGATATTCATTAACTATATATCCAGTGGAGTTTTTAAAACTTGCATATGGGGTTCTATAACCAGTGGGAAGGTATACACAAGGGAAAATAATCACAGTTTATTTTTGGAAACAACCTTATTGTGGATGAATGTGAGCACATGATCGGGTGTATTTGGGATTTAAAAGATATCAAATAGTTGTCGCTGGTGTACTCAGTACATCTGAGTACACCAGCGATGCAGCCAACCTTCCAGTCATTGGATGACCTGCTTTACCCCCTCAGCCACTGCCACCCCTTTGACTCTATCATCAGAAAAGATTCCTGCACTTCAGATCAGAGCACTAAAAGACTGATGGGAAGTTTTACATCCCAGACACTGCTGAACAATTACTCATCTCCATTCAGAGCACAGTTCATTTCCTTTTCCACTAAGTGTGGATTTTACTCACCCCTCATTGATTTTTCACCCAGTGATACCAGTTCCGAAAAAGATCTGAAAGTTACACCAACTCTGGGCTGGCACTGGTATTAAACCAGAACAAGGAACCAGTTTTAAATGGTTGAAGAGATATCTATTTAGTTGCCAATAATTTTTCTTTCCGTTTTCCTTAGATATACTTTACAGCATCTTCAGTTTTAATACATCAACTGAATACTTGTTGGAAAACAAAACAAGCAACTTACATTGCATGTTATCATGCATGGGAAATGTCTATATAAACAGCTACTGTATTAGCGGTATCTATACCAGAACTAATGCAATGATGGAGAACAAATAAAAGTTTCAGAGGCCCAAAGGGAAATTTCAACTGGCAGTTGGTTGCACAGCATTTCTGTTTGCACAGGAGTGTGTGTACTATATGCTCTACCTGTTGCTTTTAAGCAACTTTTATGTTTATCATCCGAGGAAACATCATTTAATTTCCAGTACCAGTTGTGCAGCTTTGCTACCTGACTGGCAGTCATAGCCTGAAAGCAACAATATCTACTGTACAACTGCATGAGCCTGCCTGTGTTTGCTGTGTTTTCTCATCAATGCTTCGTAATCCATACATGTCACCTTGACTCTGACAAAATTGCTATAAAATATGAAGTGATCCATAATGTCCACTGGTAATTTGTACCATGTTTGATTGTCTGAAATAGGGTTTTGATTTGCAGAAATGTTCCAACATGGTGAGAAGTGATTTTTGGCCAAGATAATTTGTCTGAGTCAATGTCACCATTCATTGAACACTTTCAGTTTCACATTTGGCCAGAGAGACAAAACACACTTCGGCCAACATTGCTCAACTGTAGTCTTGCCAAACCCTTTAAGTAGAATAAAATAACAAGTTCCTTCTTAAAGCAGATTTACATTGAAAATTATCTTTTGATGAAATGCACCTTTTCTGGTGCCAAGTACTTTCTTAGGCTACGTTCAGACAGCGGGCCGAAGTGAGTCAAATCCGATTTTTTTGCCCCTAAGCGACTTGTATCTGATATGTTTACAACAGTCTGAACGACACAGATGGGATTTTTTAAAGTGCGACCCGGGCCACTTGGATATGTGGTTCTAAATCTGATATATATCTGATCTTCTGCCATGCGACTTCAGTCTGAACAGCCAGGGCGCGTTCATCCGACCAATACGTCATTAATACCAGACTAACGGCATTTTTCTGCATCCAAGAAAACAAACATGGCAGAAGAAAATGCAGAGACAAATCAATGAAGGGAAACAGAGGTTTCTGAACTAATTAGTATTTGGGGAGAGAGCTCTACTCAGGCCAAACTCGAGGGGTTCCTCTGAACAGACGTTGCTGCCACTGCTCCAAAATACGCCATGGCCAGATATCTTTCTCTCTTCCTTTTTAATCTCCCTCTTAAAATGATGCCATAGTAAATGTGCTTCGGTCGGACAACAACTTTTAAATCGCAAGATATGTTCCTCGATTACCATGTTTACTTCTGTAAATATAACAACGTCATAGGTGCGCTCACTGAGACGTTGTGTCTTCTACACATGCGGGACAGTTTTCGTGAGCATAAGGTTTATACGTAAGATCACAAACAAGTTGCATTTAAATGGAAATGTGAACGGACTCTCCAGAAAATCGGAATTCACTAAAAAATCAGATTTGAGCATTATGCCCTGCAGTCTGAATGTAGCCTTAGTGCCTGGTCTCAAACGATGTGTCTTAATACGCAAGTGCACTGAAACATAGTTGCTGTAGTCCACACTTCAATGGATAAGTGTTGACCCAAACAGAGCACTGATGTTTTGCACTTATTGGTTGTGACAAACCATAATTTTACTCAGATTTTCCAGCTCATCACATATATCCACCAAATAAAGTTCTGGGAACTACTGTATAACATTATTCATGCGTTACAATGTATAACAAATTTATGTCTGAAAATCTGGATAAAAACGACAAACATTTATTGTTCTAACTGCTACGTGGGTATAAGTCCTGCCCCTTGCTCTACGTCACCAATACTACTGTATGCCTTTTGTTTAGTGCGCATGGTGTGCATTATTATTCTTTTAGAGCAGCATTCGGGTACTATCCAAGTTTTTGCTTAAATCTATGTGTAAACGTACAGTGCACTTAAATGCAGTGCTTGAAAGTGCGCTAATTGAAACACAACCAAAGTGTAAGGGAACACTAATATGAGCTGAAGTTCTTGTCTGTCTCTGAAATTCCTGCAGCTGCAGTGTGTATTCAGCACCGCATCATTGCTCTATTTCAGGGCAGAAAGGAGACGGGAGTTAGCAGTGATCTCAAGTGGATATTTTTCATGTTTTCATGTAAAATTCCACATCTTCTCATGAGGTGGCTTTCGGACAAAAATGAGATATGTTTCAGGACAGGTCCATGGAAAAAATAATTAATAGATGTTAGAAGTGTGAAAGGGCATCCTAATGCAATTATAGAGTCTTTGTGAAGTGTCAGGATTTTGGAATTATAAAAGCACTCTGGATTGGCAGTAGTAATTATGCGGGCGAAAGAGACATTTTCTCACATGATTGTTGATGCACACTATCAACTCCTCAAAATTTTCAGTCTGTGAAATAGTTTCCTGGTTGTATATGCTGGTGTTTCAAAGAATTTAGGTTATGTAATCTGTGTAATCTTTTTTTTTTTCTCCTCCTGTTTTGTTGGTGTCATTCACTCTCTACTCATCCATCAAAACGGGTTTTGAGCCATGATTAATATGCACTATTATAGTGAGAAGTTGAGCAATTTCTTTGGTTTGTCTTCCTTCTAGAAACACCACAAATGAAAACAAACCCCTGAACCATCATAACAAAATGTAGTTTTAGAAGTTTGTAAAGCCTCAAAACCTTACAGGAAATTCTTGGTGAACTTAAGATTTGTAATGCTTGTCTTTTTCAGTATATTACTAAACCTGTCACACTCAAGCTCAGCGTAAAACCTATTGTTGTCATTTTGCTTAAAGTCATCTCCCTGTGTCCATGGGATGCAGTTAAGCAACATCTACGTTGTGTAACTGCACTTCCCACGGTGACATGCAGATTGTCAACCTGTTGGAAACACTTCAGTAAAATTTGGGCGAGGTTATACGATGCAACAGTCTTGCCACCTACAAATTGGTACCTGGTGTCAGAGCAAACGATCAGTTTGAGGCAAGTTTCCACCTGCTAAGTCTGATGATTTAGCTGCTGTCTTGGTTAGCTTTAGCATTAGCTTAGCTCCTTCCTCATCCTGTGTATGTTATTGAATCAACTTTTAGATAAAAGTAAAGAGTAACTTTTAAAAAATGTACTTTCAGTGAAAATTTTGTTGATTTTAAAATGTAATGCTGGGAAGTATAGTAGTATGATAGTATGATACATATAAAACATTAGATTGAGCTTTAAAACATATTTGTGGGCTAATAAGCTAAAGCATGACATGTAT
Organism: Craterocephalus stercusmuscarum; assembly: GCA_037177115.1. Lineage (NCBI taxonomy): Eukaryota > Metazoa > Chordata > Actinopteri > Atheriniformes > Atherinidae > Craterocephalus > Craterocephalus stercusmuscarum. Next base: position 15,211,544 of record JBBDHI010000014.1, read on the forward strand.
GCTGTGCTCAGGTTGAATGGGGAGATTCATCTGTATTAACAAATAACCATATATCTGTACAGGTTAAAAAAAATTGATGGCTAGCACCTGGCAATGGAGACTGTACTTGCTATCTAACAAGGGCTAATTAAATTGTAGTAGGTAAAATATTTTGAAAAAAGTAATAGCAATTGACTAAATTCTATTCTTGATAGCTATTTTGTTTGTGTCGTCTTGCTTTCATAACAATTGTGAGTCATTTGCAGAACATCTGTAAATTTTATTGTTTGCCCACAATAGGTATCTTCGGCCTTTAAAGCAGATCAATGCAACTCTGGGTATATTTACCATGCAGTTCGCACCCCAAAGCTGTAGGGGGAGCTCCATAGCGAAAATAGGCAACAGACGAAGATGAATGTTGTAAAGCAGAGACAACTTACGGTTTGTTTTGAACAGGCAATGGCGAGTAACCATGGCTTTAAATGTATGTCGTAAAAGTAGTTATCAAAGCAGTATAAAAGCAAAAAACTAATCGTAGATGAAACATGCCTATCTGTCCAAACGGATTTACGACTGGCCATATTGAGGATTTGCAGCTACGTCACAAAAACCATGTGACTGTATACTGCCACGCCCCCATGGTAGGCAATTTTGGTAGGCTTTAGCATAGAGAGTACTGCAAGTATAGCGTGGAAAGCGTTCAGTTTTCTTGAAATGTTAATTGGTATGAAGCGCAGTGTCAATATAGCCATGGTTACCACTTGTGTAGCAGTGGGTTGTCATAACAGAAAAGATAAGAGATCATAGAAATCTGATTTCAAGCCGAACACGAAAAGAAATAATTGTGGTTCACGGCGGAGGGACGGTCCGTGTATAATCTGTCCATGTTATCTTATTTTCAACTGAAAACACATAATAAACAGGGAAACTAAAATGAGATAATACATCTAATTTTTGTGTTTCTGGGATGTGCCAGAACCTATAGAAGCCACCGCAGGTCGCTCAGGCCCTCTCGGTGTCTCAGGTCTGCTGCTGTTCCTCATCACAAAACCCATGTAACACTAAAATCCAGGTGACAATGTGTCCTCTTAAACAGAAAACGCCGATGTGCTTCACGTTTGTGATTTAACAGATTATTAAGAGCAGATGAAGAGATGTGCTGTAATGAGAAACTATATTCGGACATGTTGCTCACTGTGACCCGAGCGCGGACGCTTATGTTTCTGGCAGATGTGTAGCTATGTGTTAAAGCCAAGGTGCTACTCGCTACTACACAGCTAACTACACATAGCTACACGTGACAACAGCTAGCTTCCCTCATCCCAGTGTGGGATCACGTCTAATCATAGATATAACATGCATAGATTTTATCTGCTTAAATAATCTCCAGCGATGTTCTTGATCTATGCATCTTGAAAAAGCTTCTGGAAAAAGCATCATGGTACCAGTAAACCCCTCATACTGTGCAGTCAATAGAAAGGCTGATGCTTCATGAACGAGGATCACCATGAACCTGTCATACCGCCCGCAGGTAAATTATACAAAAAAAGTCACTGAACTGAAACACTGTGAACAACATGAATGACTGGATCTATATACCGTCTTTTCTACGCTTCCATCCAGCAGTGTGGGAGGATTATGAATAGTATAAAGAAGTAATATGGTTGGGTAGCATACTGGTTAGCTAGCTGCACTCGAGACTGCGGAGATCGCATTCAATTGGCTCTATTTTCTCCAGATTACGGGCGAACTTCGATTATTCAGATGCTTGGTGTTGTCAGGAACAGAAATAACATAATGAGAATAATTTGTGCTGCTATTTTTGTGGGGTGGGAGAAAAATAAAAACGAAGAACACATCCAAATGTACACTAATAAATATACTCTATTGGGGAAGCTTGCCTACCAATGTGGCGGACATAGCAAGGTTACGTGTTTCGTGGCGACACGTGCAAATCCTCAATAGCGGTAGTCTCGTGTATCGCAAGACTTCCAAACCAAAGCAAACACAAGCGTCAATAGGCAAAACTGCAAGTGCTGTTTCGAGTATCGGGAGACCCGAGAGAGGAGGGAATGTCAGCTTTTTCATCAGAACTGGTCAAACAAAATAATTACTTCCAAGCAGCTTTATGACAATGAAAATGTTGCATAGAGCCTCTTTAAGGGGCATCTGTAAACTAGATGTAATTACCTTGGAAACACTCTCTTACAGTAACTGTAAGTGCAGAATCACAGCAAAAACAGCGAAGAGAAATGCTTTTTTTTCCTGGTGGATTGAAGAGAAATCTAACTGTATCAGTGGGTTTTGTAAATTATCCAGATTTCATCCAACACCAAGGCAGAAAAGAATGCTGGATCAGTGGTACAGTAACAGGACAGACTTCAGTGGACCTCTCCGTAGGGTGGCCTTGATAAGCTTTGTGGAATAATAATGAGTGCATCTGTTCTTCATACACAGACAACCAGGTGATGCTGAGGGTTTTGTATAATAGTAGGGCAAGTGATTCCATTAGCATCCATGATGGGTCTCATGGGGTTATTTAGGGCAGAAAATATGTATGTTGGTGCTTTTTCCAGCTCTTCACCCCCTTTTTATTTATTTATTTTTTAATAAGCTTGATGTCTGTTTCACCATGATGCAATACAGAGCCTTTTTAACCAGTCTGAAACTCAAGGTCCATATGCTCAGTCAGAGCGATAAAAGTGGCATTATACCATCAGACTATCAGACTTCTCCCCTCACACAGCATCCACATCGACATCATACAAATTACTGCTCAATTTGGCTGCAATCATGCTCTTAACATGGAGCTGGTTTGCAGAGGAGCTTTTCTAATTATGGGCAATCTGTAAAAGATTGTTGTTGTGATTACAGCACAGACATATGCCCTAGTGCAGAGAACATACAAAGTAGATCCCAGCTTGGTAAAAACAGAAGACTCTACTTAATTCTCTAAGTCTGTAGATTTTCTGTTTGGGTCTACAATAGTAAAGCATCATATTCCTATTTATATTTCAATTTGTTTGCTACAACTCAACAATCGGAATTTTTGCTTTTGGGGTTTGACATCATATTAAAGGAATGAAATAATGGACTATATTCAAATACATACAAATATGTTTATTGCTGTCACCTATATGGGAATGATAGCAAGTAATAATATCTTTCTTTTGGGGTGATAACAACCTGTATTCTAATTTGAAATAGTTACTTTCACTTATAACACTTAATGGAATATAGCAAGTGCCAGCACCGTATAGTCCAGCATTTACGAAACACAAAACATATGATTGTCATTTTAATGTACATGACATGAATAACTATGCTCGAGCTATCTTTAACAACTTCCATCGTTTCAATTCTGCCTGCTAGAATACAACTCCAATGTTCTTCCTTGAATGTGTTAAAAAATGCGTTTGTTTTTGACAGTTAATCAGTTTTTAGCCTCTTTGTTACTCAATATATCCCTCTTCCTGTCAAACTCCAAATCCACTGCAAAAGGTCAAGGTTTTTATTTTACTTGAGGCAAATTCCTGAAGATATCAAAATGAGAAGTGGGGTTTTGCACATCTGGCTAATATTATGTGGGTTCATAGAAATGAGTGAACAACAGGTTCACTTGTATGTGAATAAACACATTGGTGGAAATCACGCTGAAGCTTTTAAATGCCTCAGATTTTGTTTCAAGGCATCAACGTGTCAACATGACATTCTAGGGAAAACATGCTAAGCTACAGTCATATAAATTACAATTAGAATAAATAACTTTCTTCTTAAAAAGGCCTGGTACATCAAATAAACACAGGCCTCAGCTTTTATTTCAAGAAATATGTAAAAACTGGTTATACAGATTGCTCTCAGATTGTCATTTCATGGGAACTTTGAGGATAGACATTGTCTAAACCTACATAGTATGACACTGAATGAAAACCAAGCAGAGGCAAGAAAAAACAATAAACCAAAACAAAGAAAGAAATTATTATAAATTCACTGTGATAAGGGACAGCAATTATTACAAATAGAAAATGTTGTGAGAACACACTTTTAGTAATAAATAATGTTTACATTGATTGCTATACAGATTTTCTTGTGTGCTTTTATTTTCCTACATTGGACTGTTCTTTAGTTTTCAGTGCCCAGATCAAGAAAGTTTGAAGAACCACTGCTACAGCTTTGAAAAAAGACTTTTTGCTTTATATCGCCTTAGAAATACTCTGCATCCACCCAAACCGCCACACGTGCCCTCTTCCTGTCTCCTTTTATTACACAGCCATGATCCTCTTACTAAGGCTTCCTCTCCAGCAGAATACCATATGTTTCCAGTTAAGCCAATTTCTTTTTCTCATCATTCAAGACAAGCATTCGCCAAGCCAAAAGCATTGAGAAAGCCTCACTTCTGCCATTCTTTTGATTTTTTTCCCTCCCGCCTGACATATCTCTGAATATTTCAAATCGTTGAGGTTTTAAATTAATTTACAGCCACAACAAAAGAGCTCAGCATTTTAATAGCATTGTAAGTAATTTTAAGTTAATTCCATAACCTCTGAAATAGAGTTCAGGCAGCCACTAAATTGTGGTTGCTGTTGACGAACACAGAGGTCACACAGAGGGTTCCAGCTTATTCATCAAAGGATTAGTGGGATATCATTTTTAAATTGCCTTTTTTTTTTCAGCAGGACCTAAAACATGTCACTGAAGCTATGTGGAGTACATTAAAAACATTTACTAAAGTGGTTTAAATTGTTTGCTTTATTTATGCTCACTTTTTCATGACTTAGAAGTAACTATTGTATTCGGAACTGAGCATAAAATGTAATAATTTTAGTGGATCAGTGCATCCGATTGTGATTCAATTACAGCACCTTAAGCAGCACACACATTATTTTAAATACATATTATACGGGAAACCATTTATATTTTTAAAAGTAAACTCTACCAGCAAGCTCATATTCCACTTTGTCCTGAAAATCCTTAATTACTCTGCACAAACAACAGAAAACTGTTTTTTTTCCCCTTTGCATCCAGTAAAAAGACAGTACTGTATGGTTGTAGTGTCAACTCCTTTTCAGTATGATCCCCCCCACCCCGTTCCAACATTAAATGTAAGCTGTTATAGGGCCCAAAGGTGCTCAGTAGTCTATTTTCCAATGATGTTGTCAACCATGTGGCTTACACCCCTGAGAGGTGAAGGTAATCAGGCTTTTCATCTCCAGAGGAGGGGCGATGTCGAGATCTTGGCTGACTTCATCTTTTCCTCAGCCTTTCTCGGTCTGGGCAAAGCGCCACTCTACTCGGCTGAATCTAGGTGGGCCCATCTCCCTAACCATGCTTTACTTTCTTTTATTTTTAGTTGTGCTGAGATTGCGCTGCCACTTTTTGTTTTCTTATAAATGTGAATCTTTTAGAAAAAGTTAGATCTAAGCAATGGTTTTAAATCTTTGAATCTGTGGGACATTGTTGCAGTTATCTTTTTACCCTAAATGGTCTGAAAATTGCCTTTGTATCTGATATTACATGAACTTTAGATGAATATGTCAAGATCTGTAACATATTTCATCAGTGCTAAAGAAAAGAGGCTCTAATCTCTGTGAATTTCACAGCGATGGTGATGCTGTGTATGAACATGTTCGTGCTCTGCTTCTCTCAGGTAAATGAACTGGAGTCAGCACTTAGGCATAAGATCAAAACTGCATTTTAATAAAAAGATCAAACCCCTAAATTTGCCCATTAAAGCAAATTTCCTTTAAGGCTTTGAAATCACTTTTCTTCTGAGACCACATCCATGTTTGCATTTCTTTTGTGTAGGAGTTGAAACAATTGCTCTCTTCTGTGCGCCTCCCTAAAATAGCAGACATACAGGGCTTGTAAGAAATTAGTCAATTTAATTTCCTTGAGTAATGAAAATGTCATGCACCATTTAATAAAACTGGAAGAAAAAAGTCAGCGTTTCACACGTTGGAGATAGCTAGGGCCCCATGGATTTGAAACTTTGACAGTTGCCCCTTTTGATGTTTTCTCTGAGTTTTGTTTCTTTTTTTTTCTTGATGTGATTTCAAATTAATCTCAACAGCTTGGATGTAAATATGAAAATGAGACTTGTTTGGTCTCCTCCTGACAACCCGTAGCACTGCTGGCTGAGGTAACCGATATCTCTTTCCCCTTTAAACTGCAAATTATTTTACGTTTATGAGTTTGTCTCATCTTCAAGGTCAAAAATGTAATTTTTGCTCTTTCAAAGGGTTATAACCTTAAAAGAGAACCTCAATCCTTGCTGATTAATGACAGACACCCGCATTTGATGTTTCAGCTGTGACATTTTAAACTTTAAATATTTTATATGCATACCTATGAAAAAAAAAAAATGAAGATATTCATTCATGTGGAATAAACGCTATTGCAGAGAAGAAAGGCTGGGCCGGGTATCATTTTAATAGAACAGTTAGAGTGCAATGGTTTTTCTTGGTGATTTTTATTTGAGGTTTTTATGTGTGCGCAAGCTGATTTAAAGGCACACTAAATCATTGGGGATGGGGAGTAGTGGATTATGCATTTAATCAAGGAGTAGGCCTTGGGAGAGTGCTGGTCGAGTCACTAGGGCATCACTGAGGGGTTTGCTTTAACATGGGGCCTATCTTCTTTGTTCCTCACCATAATGGGCCATTTTTACATAATTTGTTAGGAAAAAATGAGAGCACGCGCCTCCGCTCAACTGTGTTGCTGCTTTGGAGAAGAATTCTTCAAGTGGTGTTTAAAATGAAATAACTCTGTCTCTGAGGATGACCCAGCTCTTACCAGCGCAGTTTTGCTTCATCACCACACGTTTCTTGCAAAACACAACATAGTTTTATCTATAAAACACTACTTTCACATATGTTTACCATATACAGGTGCTTTTTTTTTTGCTATATGCAAATTGTATACGGAAATGACAGATTATGAAGGCTCTGTCGGGCTGTTTTTGACAAATGCACATGTGCATACAATGTATTTATCACAAATAACTGAATCGTTGCGGCTAACATGTTCATATTATCCATAGAGGGAAATACACAGACACAGATGTCTACTACGCATTCAGGGAGTATTTTGATTGACGAGCTGTAATTTCTGATTACGGGAGAAGTATATTTCAAGGCTTAAATTATGTAAACATGAATTTTGCCAAGTGGGGTGATTTGGAGACCAGATCTTTATGACAAGTTGTCACCTCATAACAGCGGTGAAAATGTTGTCTGCCCAGATGTATCACTTTCTATCTTTTATAATCTGAAATACAGTGTTTGCATAATGTAAATCTGTCCGTATCAACGTGCTTTTTTTGGTGTAAACTGAGAACTGACCTTCATCTGCAGAATGTGCCGTTGTTTTCACATATGTGCATGCGGGGAGATATTTTGAGATTTTAAAAGTATGCGGCCTCTAGTGGTCATGAAAGTAAGTACATGTGGACGTTAAAGCTGGGTTTATGTGTCAGGTCGGCCATGCGGAGCCAACGCAGAGTTTATACCCAAGCTTCGGTAAAAGTGTTGGGTCACCGTTTGTTTTCCAGATCTGCAAGCGGCGGTTGGCTGGTACCGGCCCATAAGCTACGCAAGTTGGCATTTTCTTAATGATTCAACATACTTCATGAATTTTTTGCAACAAATCGCCAACGTGGCATCAGAGTCAGTGATGTAAACTGCCATCACATCTAGATAAATTCAGTTTTATGTGACTTTTACTTGCGGTAAAAGGTAGTCAAATATCCAGAAACTAGTACCACAATCTGACCAATCACAAGAGAGTACTTCCGCGTAGCTGCGTCCGCATAGATGAGTGCATGTCAGGGTTTAAAATGACATCCTTGACAGTGATAGCTGCATTGTGAAAAAAATGGGTTTTAATCTAAACTCTCTCCCTTCTTGAACACTACCAAGTGAGTTTACAGCCTAAATTCAACAATATATAAAATTCTATACCTTAAAGCAGTACTAGTGAACTAGCACTTTGACACCCCATAATGTAGGCTATTTGGCATCTCTCTTCGATACAGTCTCATCTCTCAGCCCTCTCCAGCCAGGAGTCAGTCCACTCTTGCTCTGTCACTTTCTCTTTCTTTTCTTTGCTTCCTCCATAATGTTCTCTCATGTTTCTTTGGTGTGCGTTCAAAATGACCAGTGTATTGAAATCCAGTTCCTATTGTGCGATGCAATGCCGAAAACAAACGTAGCTGTTACCTGATTTCCCGGGTTGGATAAAACCTGATTTAATGTGCACCTCCATGTGACACTGCAGGGTAGTCAGATGTCAGATGCACATGAAGCCGTGCCTCGCTCTCTGTTGCATCCGCCACTGTGTAAACAAACCGAAGGCAAATCCTGCCGACGCACGTAACGGCCTTGGTCTGACAAACTTGGTCTGTATACCCGCGAGAAAGCTTTTCACTTAAACGAGAAATATCGTCAAATTTTATCTCGTGACGAGATCTCGTCAAACCCCTATTAGGGCCTTCCATCATTCAAAATATAATCCCAATTAATTACAGTGTCCTCAGTATATTGCATATTGATTGCAGATAATTGCACAGAAAACATCAAAAGGTAGCCTCACCTTCATGTTGAAGTAAACATTCTATAAAGCGAAGTAAATTGCCTGCAGTGTCCCAGCACCGTTCCTAACTTCTTTAGTTTATCCGGATCAGCTGTTGAAAGGTGGCTCTTTACAATTAGCAGGACATCTCTGCTGGAAGCTATCCAGCAGGGTCCGGTTTGAGAGAAGGAGAAGGGTTTTCTCAATCAGCAGTGGGCCCGCTCAGCAGGAAGTATTTGAGATGTGATGTATATGGTGGTAAGTTTTCATCACCAGTATATACCAATGACCATAGTCTTTTGCAGAGAACCATATTGCAGAGCTTTAAAACTAAACTTGCGTAAAAGACTATGCTGTCTGTTGACTGCACATAAAAAAATTTGCGCTGAAGTATTATTATCACATTAATGCATTAATTAATTAACACAATTATTATCTTATTGTTTTTCAAAGTTCTTGCTTTCTGGCTCTGAACACAGAGAAACCATATACAGAGGCACAGCTGGCAAGCAGTTAAACGCTTGGGTCTTTGAGCCAGATGGGGGGTGACCAACTTTGACCCACTACATAGCAGTGACAATGTGGACAGTTTGCAATGACAGTAGTTGATCAGAACAGAGCTCCCTAAACTGGTCCCACCTCTACCTTTGCTCTTGCTGCTGCCAGGCATCTAATGTAAACATACAGAGTGTGGGTTCATCAAAATCATCAAAACAAGAGAAGTTTTCTGTCTGGCACTGATGAAAAAAAGAAGGAAAAGAAGAGCAAACGAGACAGTGACAGTTGGAAGTAGTTGAGATAGTACAGAAGCAAACTTAGCCCAGAGCAGCTCAGTCTGTCCTCTTGTCCAGTTCCTGGGTGTCACCAGGCTAAAAATAAAAGATAACTTGGACAATACACTTTCTTTAGCCGTCAAATTAAAGCTGCATCCGGTTAAGCAAAGACTAAAAAGTTACATCATTTAGATGTAAGAGATCTAGATAATACACCACAAAAGAGGGAAGTAATGTGCATTTTGTGAGGAATTAGCTCACCTAACATTCTTGGAGATCCGAGATTCTGATCAGGATGTTTGTCTGGTCACCTGATGGCTGCAAATTCATCAGACACGGTTCCATCTGTGTTTAAAAGCAAAGCAGCTTCACACAGCTTTAAAATTCATCCTGCTGACCTTCTACCTTTTAATTAGTAAATCATAAAATTTTCATCCTCCCTATCATAAATATTTGATTTTATGACGTTAATATTTAAAATGAGATTTATTTACAAGAAGTATTTTAACTTTTACTGCATAAAGAAAATCGTGCTGCTAAAAGCTGTTCATCTGTAGTGTTTGTAAACCACAAGGTGCTGAATTGTCTTCATATAGCAATACTTTTAAAGGAGGACATGTGCGTTACATTGTAATCAATTCCAAAAAACTTAATGCATTTAATTCTGATTAAAAGTGTCATTCGATGCCCAGCCTTAAGATATAATATTTTCTAAGATAATATCCATATTGTGGAATGTACTAGTTTTATGAACGTTAATTCACTGCTTTGTGACTTTTGTGTCCACATTTAGAGAAACATTTAGGAAGAGGCCACATTTCTCTTGGAAAGATACTTGTTTTAATTGCTGCAACAATTATGAAATTGGAAACAATCCAGCGTGTTTCAAGGTGTTTATTATCAAATGGCCAAGATTTCGGTGTGTAATTCTAATCTTCTGAATTAAGTTTCTGTGTTTGTTCTTCTCCCTGGTCAAACTGACTGTGAAAGCAGAAAGCTTTACAAATGGCAGCGTAGAATTTCCACAAATCTGCACTGTTTGTCTTGAGTGTGTCATTACCCTTATCACAGCTCCTGCAGTGTCCCCCATGAAATTGAAACACAATGGACAATGGATCACGACATCATGCAAGATGGTTTCATACTGTATATTTCACATAATGGGTGGGTGCATGTTTAAAATATTTAGTTTTTGCCAACTAGATTTAAGTATTTAATACAGGTGTCCTCTCAGCTTGAGACACATTAATGTTACTGTCTCAAAGACGTTCCGCATGACCGCTGGACAGCTGATATACTGTAGGTGCTCAGTGCTTAAAGCTTGGTCTTTCTGGCCAGCAAATCTTAACAAATATCATTTTAAATCAACTTTGCTTTGTACGTTATGTGTGTAACTGTCTCCAGTCTTAATCAGTTTGACAGCATACAAATAAAAAAAGGCAAACAGAAATGCTGAAATGGTAGTTGCTGACCTTGAAGTTTAAAAAGGTAGAAACTACAGGCATTGATATTCCTCTGTTAATTGTGTGCAGTCTGTCTGCGACTGCTGGCATGAGGTTGTATGTATATAACGTGGAGTACTTCAACTTTCTCATCCTCACAAAGCAATGTTTCGTCTGTACTGTATATAAGCTAAGACAGCAATTGTGTGTGTGCATTTTCTTTTGAAAACATTAATTTAGTCAATTATATACCCTAATTTCTTTTTAACCTGCCATAAACATGTTTTGCTATCTTACCGAGCAGCAGTTAGATAGGTGAAATATTTACCTAAAGTAGGATTTAAACAGGGACATGTTTTCGGTAAGGGCATGGTTTGTTTTCTCCTCCTCTTTGCTCCTGTGGGGGATTAATAGTGTCAATCACATTGACTGGCACCTCTCAAATCACACCCTTGCAGCAAAGTGGCTGATTTTGTCAGGGAGAGAATGGCGTTATCGGGTGAACCTTGTTTAGAGACTCACAAAACCGCTAAACCCGCAATTCATGAGAGATCTGTTTACAATCTGCACCGGCCATTGACTGCTAAACAGCCCGCGCAGATCCATCCTGGGCCACTCCAAGGAGGAGAGGAGCAGAGCAATTACATCCTCAAACAGCAATCTGAGGCTAGGTCGGCATGCAAACAGACATCAAGTACACACACAAACACTCACAGATTCAGACACAAGCAATACGTTTGCTCAAGACGTTGCAGTCTTGTTAAGCTTTGGATATGAATATGTTTGGCCTATCTAATGTTGCATGTGTACTCTGCATTACAGGTATTTTGCTGACATGTAGGCCAGGGTCTAATTTTACTTAGCCGGATTCAAAAGTAGCATTAGAAATCTGAATCTGACGCCTGTAACAAAATACTTTTAAGGTAAAGCAGATGTTTGAGCTCATTGTGGATAAAAAAAAACAACAAACATTTACAGTAGGCTGCTTCTCCTCTTAGGGTTAAAATGCTGGTGGTATGACATGTTTCCTTTTTTCTTTAATTATATGATAGGTGTAATATTTTTTGTATGCATTCAGGTTAGATTAACTTAGTTTAGATTTTATGTTTTGCACAAGTGCAAGTGTTGATACATGAACTGTGACTCAAGGCTGTGGAACTGCTGGAAATAAAAAGAAGCTTTCAAGTGACGTCTTGAATACTTGCAACAAACAACAACACCAGCCAGGAAAAAAGTACATGGTTTATAATATAAGCAAGAAAAGAGACATGAAAATGCTTTTCTGTTGAGTTTGTGAAGCTCTTCACGGCAACATGTTGACAGAAAACTGAGGCTGATTTCAACTGAATGTTTCCAGGTCTGAAAGTGACATTGGCAGTTATCGAGTCAAGAAACTACAGTTTCACTTTTCTTTTATTAGAATCTCAGCTGGCAAGCTGTCAGGTTTTCAGAAATCTGAATCCAAAGGCTGTCCTCTGAAGGAATATTGAACCTAACGGGACCTTACGTTTGCCTTACAAAGCAAGGTACCAAACTATAAAGATATCACAACAAGATTAAAAGCATTAGAGGCAATGTCAGTGGATCATTTTATTTTGCCTCCCCTTACTGCTTGTCAGCAGGTTTTTTGTTTGTTGTTAAAGGACATATGGCCTTTTAATCCAAAGTGCCTGATTGTTGTTTTAACAGCCCCGGAAGTATTTCTCGATTGGAGTGCACTAAATCATCACTTCACTCGGTGCTAAATAAAACACTAGGGTTGTCCAGTGAGGAACATGTTGTATATAGGCCTAGACTTTCTTGTAGAAACTAAGCAACTGTCTTTTCAATGGAAAAAGATACATGAAAAGCAACTTATTTGCAGTACATATTACTGGAAGATGGCTTTCTAATCTAAATCCCTGTGTAGGACAAATTTTGAGTTTAATATAAACCTTATGTTGAAGGAATATATCACAATAGGTGTCAGTCATGCTTTACGGTTCCTGAAATGTTAGTCCCATTTTGTATAGTGGCCCAAGGCTTTAAAGCTTGAGGATGATGCAAACAGTTAAGTATATGGCTCCATCCATTAAAGGATTTTAATAGTTGAGTTACATTATTGATTTTATTTTACAGTGATAAATACATCACTGATTGAAGGTTTTTCCACATCGAAGATAAATTGCATTCGTCTGGCTTTTTGAGCTGCTGGAATCGAGATTGGATGTGTGAAAGCCATAAAATATGTATATGTGACAACTGTGCAAGTGCAGTCTTTTCACAGTATTGTTTTACAAAGCAGTAATGAGTAATCAGGGGAAGGAACTATATGCAGCCTGAGTTTTTACACATTTTCATTTGTCGTCTAATGCAGCATATAAAAAGTAGACTGTGGCTCAAATGTACAATGCTTCACTTGAACTTGGTGTACGAGATCAAGACTTTTATATTTTTCATGTCCAATTTAATTATCCATCTTTTAAACAAACTGTGGAGGGTAAGAGGGTGTTGGGTACACATACTCTCTCAGCAGACCTATAAGACACACAGTGCACTGTACCGCGACGACAAACCAATAAATATAGGAAAATAAATATATCAAGTGATGTGCATATGAGGATTTTTTTTTTCCAATCTGAATTTTGGTATTTAGGAGATTCGGAGTGAATGATGATATGTGACAATCAGTCACAGCAATTAGTGTTACTGTTAAGAAGCCTTTTTGTTTTCTCTCACCCATACAGAATGTCACAAATAAATCCTCACTTACATTTGCATATTAATTGGATCTGAGACGTCAAGCATCTTTCATTAAGCAAAATGATCTGCATATTTGGAGACATAAAATAGTTTATTTCAATGTGGGAACAGAAGTCATTGAAAATTGACCGCATATGGGATGTTAACTTTGGCTGATCCATTAACCCTTTACCCCCTGGCAGCATATTGAACACAAAGCAACAAAAGGCTGATTAACAAAGAGATTATGTTTCTTAGACTTCCACAATGCAAAGCCACATGCAATAAAAAAGCTGTGAGTTGAAAAGGGTATTATATGGTATCATTTGTCTTTTTTTTGCGCAACTGTAGCATTTTTTAAAGCAATATTTTTGACGTAAGAACAAGATGATTGCATATGTTATGTTTTGCATTATCTACGTGAAATAACAGCATTACTTGTATAAGAAAACAGATCATTTGTAAATGCAAAACATCAACAAGGGGATCCAGACTCTAACTGAAGGGGTTGCATTCATTTCACGTGTTTTCTTTTCAGATGCAACTGGAAAATAAAAAAATGTGGTGGTTAAAAGATTTAGAGTTCAGAAAACAGGACAGGACAGGTCACGCAGAGTGGGATATAATTAACTAACTATCACTTGTACAGTGCGCAAATGCTATTTTTGTCATTAAAAGTTCTTATAAAAAGTGTGCCTCATATGTTGGAAAGAGGCATAGTGAGCAAATGGGCACAGTGATCCTTTCGTCCGACCCTTTTTGCATTTCTGTTTATTGGAGTTTTCTTTATGTACTGTAAAACTCAAGACGGAGAGTATATAAATTAATCATGCTGAGAGCTTTACTTAGCTTTTTGTTGGTAATTCCATGCCAATCACAGCCCTGTTTACTGATGCAAAACAAAAAGAATACCCTAACATTAGCTTTTGACAGTTGCTGGACAGAGGATGCACAGGTTTCATCCAACCATGACAATAGAGTGTGAGGTGGAACAAAGTCTTCTTATATTACCTCCAAACTAACTAGACATGAATCTGAATGCAGTTAAACTGATGAATGAACTGCTGTGCGATTTGTGGAAGGGTTGATTGTATCAAAGTAGATGTGATACACAGTCTTTCATCTGAGCCAAGCATTGCATCTTAAACATTTAAACTGAACAGTTAACTTCATGTTTGGATGGCCGGTGCTTTACTGTAGCAACAAGAAACAAATTACACCTGTATTGTCTGTGATTGTCATGAGAGATGCTTTTTGTCTGTTTTCTACGAGTGCATTATCACTAGTAGCACTGAAATGCATCTGTGGTCTGCACTGTTAAAACAGTTTGTGTTTAGTGAGGCAGTTTCAGTTATAACCCAAGATTTCCAGGGTAACAGTACTGACTCACTTGTTCATATTTGCACAACGATATCTGTTTGGATTGCTCTCAATTGAGTGGAAATTTTTTTCAAAACAGACAAACAAACATATCCCTCCAAAAAGCTGTGTGGAAGCCACTTATTGTTTCAATGTTGATTGGCTAATAGTTTTACCTGAGCAACAACCGATTTTACAACAAAAAAGTAGAAAGCACTGAATGATATAAAGCAAGAATGTTTTTCCCATTTCTGCTACTGCATCCGCTGGCAGAAAAGTGGCATTACATGTAGATGTGTGTTTTCTAGGCCAATGTTTGAAACTTAGGTGGGGCAAGTTAGATTTATATGCATAAAAAATTACAAATCTAAAACAGTGTCCTTCTGAAAAGGCTTGATAAACTGACTTTTTAGGTTCAGAACCATTTTAGTTTTGGTCTGAATTTGCCGGCCACTTTTAAATATAGTTTGGGAGCTGGCACCGTGCCGGTACCACTCAGCCATTGTGAGAGGGCTAGCAGTGTGTGTCTGAGAGGGTTCTCTCTATTTTCTCATTCCAGTGTCAGTCCATAAACCTTTTTCTTGAAAAGCATTTTTATGAGAGATCTTTAATTTCAAGGGAAGGAACTGCCTTTGTAAAACAGAGTAACTTGCACTTGTTGACCCTATGAGGTGTGCTTGTAACTTTCAATTTAATTTATTCAAACATTTGCTCATTGTTTCACCCTACCAATCAGCAAATTGCTACACAAAGAAAACTAAACATGGCAAGTTGTGCTGAATGTAGCATTGTTAGTGCTTATAATGGAAAGGTGGAATGGAATCACTAGATTTTAAAATCCACAGGGTTAACCAGGGAAGTAAGAAAGCCCAAATTGTGCTAAATTTCCAAAATACTCCCACCGTGCATTTATTTAAAAAAAATAAATAAATAAAACAAAACCTAATGAAGTCAAAAATGTGGGGTCATCTGACAGGGTTTTGTTTGTATTTGAGTTTGGCAAGTGATCACTGATCTTATTTTTTTATGGTCTTTGTTTTGCAGATGATAGATATGATGATAACACCACTGCAACACTGCCAAATCTACCACTAACTCTACAATACCATACCAGTGACCTGTTGGAGTTGAATCAAGTAATGATCACTAAATATTAAAGCAATTTAACAACGTAAGAACTGTGCCATATTTCCAAGCCTGGAAATTCTGTTACTCCATAAACCATACTTGCATTTGAATCAGCAGTTTTGTTTTTATCTTCTTTTCGGATTAGGCCTTGAGGGACCCAACCCTGTGATTATCAAAATCCCTTGTGTCATCTGCAGTTGTCTTTCAAAGTTATTCTCAATAGCTGCAACTCTGCTCTACTAATTACAATAACAACCATCTTCCCTTGAAAGCGTCATTTGAACATAATGTCCTATTGTCTTAAGATTGTGTTCTTCCAGTGATAAAATTCTCTTTCTCGCCGTGCACTCGGTTCTCCAAAAGTTTGTAAAATCCCAGGACAATAAGAAATGCAAAACAAAGTGGACAAGTGGGGAAAGATGTTGTGAGGCAGAAATCTTTGTGAGTCAGACAGAACGGCTCTTTGTTTGCTGCGTCTGTTGGCCATTCTGAAGGGAAAAGTGACATTGGTTGTTTCGATATGATTAAGGCACAGAAGCTGGTAATGGAAAGGCTGTGTATCGTGTGGTCTACATAGTTAGGGGCTGGACTTGTGAATAATTTGATTAGGTTGCAGGGGAATATATCTGGAGGATTATGTAAATGGCGGTGCCCCCATGCAGAATTCTTTTGAACTCTTCAGAACTCACATCTGCCGGGGTCGACAGCTAGACAGGATGGCTGCCTTCTTGTAGCCTGATTCCTCTCTGTTAGAGGAAGGTGCTTAAAGGTCATTTTTGGTACAAACAGACTTGTCCTCAAAGACCTCGCTCTTCCAAAGAACTTCAATTTATTTTTTGTTGATGCCTATGCAATTATCATTTTCTTTGAGTCAACAATAGCTGAGCTTAGGACAATTATTGTTGTATACTAATTAACCAGACTGTGTGCGTGTGTGTCACCAGTAACCTCTTGCAAGATCTGTATGTACACAGAGGAATAGCTTTGACCTGTTTACAATATATTTAAGGTTATATCTGCCTCTCCCTGTGTGCCGTCTGATTATGAGATTTTCCCCCAAGCCTTATTTGGTGTATTTCTGGGTGGGGATGTGTTTGTGTTGAGCACTATGGCAACCAAAGTCAAGGTGACCAAGAGCATGTAGCACACATTAGATTACCAGAATAGAGGCAGGAGACAATGCAGTCAGCACAAAATACCATTTATCTGCAGCCTGATTGTAGGGATTTCAGAGACCATCCCTGGGCTGGCTGTGGATTTATTGTCTTGGTGAGTCTGACCACTGCATTGTTAGCTGTATGAAAGCAAAGACACGGCTGCTTGTACAGTGCCTTCTGTTTACCTGGTCACAAACACCTTGACAAAAGTGAATATTTAGGTTTCATGCGGAGTGAAGTTGTGACGTAACAGCCAACGGTTTGAATGTTCCACAACTAAAAGGTGTCTGTGAGTTTTTTTCCATGTTGCAAATATTATCTTTATGATGTCCTTATGAAAACATGACGCTTTTGTGCTGTTAAAAGGCTGATAGAATGTCATAAAGTAGCCATCTTATTTGAAAGACATTTGAATTAGTGTTAAAAGAGGTTCCTTGTTATCAGTGTGCTCTGCTTGTTTGATCGTTCTTCCAAAAAGCGAACATGTCCTAATATTAGCAGCTGACTGAAAGTCTTTCCGGTTCAGAAAAGCAGATGTTAAGTTCTTCTTGGGCACTGGAAGATACATGTGTATGCTTCAGCCTTTAGAGATGACTTTGTTTGGGACTGCTCTGCAGGAATCTGAGGCAGTAGTGCCAGCACAGTGAAAGCGTAGTCATTGGGCTGGATGAGTAGCTGTGAGATTCAGTCACACTTATAAACACTTAGAAAATAAAACAAACAGTTCTTGACCTCTTATTTTACTGAAGCTTCCGCCAACATGTGAGCTCCCGTACTGCGATAGATGTGTGAAATATGGGGAGTGTCCATCTTGGTGTTTATGTGTACTCTCAGTCATTTTCCCCTCTCATAGAAAAGCTGAAGTCCTGAAATATTGACTGAAAATAAGCCTGACAAACCTCCCACTTCCCCTCTTTCAGAATGTTTTTTTATTCCCAGGAATGTTTGCAGGGCAGTAAGCTTCACCAACAGGAAGGATGATTCAAGGACATACTGTAATTATGTTCAAAGATACAGATTCAGCCCAGTTTTCACTTGTAAAACTTGAGCAATCAGTTTAGGAATCTCGAAGAATCCTCTTTTGTGGTTGTTTTGTGCTATTGAAAGAGTCTGCTTTGCCCCGGCTTGTGACCACTTGTTGAAGGGGTTGGGAGTGATTTAGGGAGGGCAGCTGGATAACAGAGATTTTATTTATCTATTCTGAGAGCCCTTTATTTTTGCAAGCGGTTCTCAGCTTGCAGTTGCTTGACTTTATGGGAGATTTTCTGAATTGTGTGAAGCGAGTATGACTAAAGGGAGGAACAGCTGAGAGGGGAAAAGGGTGTAAAAAAGTCAAGAAAATGGAAAATGCCAGAAATGTTAAGCAGAGGTCCCTGAAACATAATGCTGAAGATGTGAAATGTTGATTTTGTGTAACTCTTTTGGATGAAAAGGGAAAGAAGGACAAAACAAAGGTCAGGCACTGTTACATGGGTAATGTATTATATTTTTTTACTTCCTGCTTTTTAAATTGAACATTTTAATGGTTTTCAAACTGATATTGTTGTTTTAATGGGGTATACATACCGAAGGTCTAAAAAAAAATCACAACAAAGGAGTTGCTAGAAATAGAAACTTGTTTATTCTACTGTGTTTTTTGCAGCTTTGTGAAACCTCTCCAGGCATCTGAATATGTGATTGTTCTCTACCGCTACGTGTGTGAGGATAGATATGGAAGCATTATTACCCAGGAGAGGTCATGGGTCAAGTATTAAGCAAGCTGCCTGCTTGGATCCCTGCATCAGAGATTTCACTCTGTTGGCCCAGGAAATACTCCTGAGTCTTGTCTAAATAATCAAGCAGTCCTTCAGCGTACAGTTTGCACAACTGATAAATAAACACAAGAGACTGAAATTAAGAGGAAGTATCACTGCAAGGAGCCCACAGTGCGAAAGTGAAGATCTTTCCTCTTAAGTATAAATCAGGAGACTAATATGTACAAGTCCTTGCTCGGGAACAGGAATACCCTGTTGGTGTTAAGTTGTTACCTTTAGTCTCATTTTCTTAGTTTCATAACATTGTTGTTTGACCTTCTACATAGGAACAGTATGTTTTAGCCTCATTCCTCTTAAAATGAAGGAAAACAATGGAACAGGCTTGGAAAGGAAGCCACATCTCACCTTATCAAAACCAGATTAGAAACTGAAGAAGAGGCCAAAATACAAAAACAAAAACCAAAAAAAAAAAACCCTCGTTTATTTTTCTATGAATGTTTCACAGCACTGGTTCTGCAAACCATGTGTGGACTTTTGAAAGAAGTATGCCTTCCGAAGTATAGTTTTTGCACAACTGTGCCATTTACCATTTTATAATAATAATTATGAACATGGTGGTTGCTGTTAGGACAAGTGTTGGTCGTAATAAAAGTAGTTGAAGTAGCTTTGATAGTTGTATTTACATCCCTCTCCCTTTTATCTGATCAAACTGCCATTCTTTTCAAGTTCCTGGCTGGCCTCCTGTAGGAATCTCTACAGAGGGACAAAGTTAAAGTGAGCATTATCACACAAACTCAAAATAACTCCAGAATTCAGACAGTGCCTTATTAGGTCATGAATCCACAATGGGAAGGAAGTGGACAAAAATTTATTGACAGCCTGGTGTTTATTTGAGTCCAGACACAGGACAAGATAACCTAAGTTGGAGTTGCTGGCCTTGGCTTTTTTTTCTCTTTGAGAATGATTAATAAGGTTTGCATAGTTTAAACTGGGTTTTGGTGGCTTCAGCTGAGGTAAATTATGTTAAAAAGTGCTGCTTAGCAAGCATACATACTGTAGAGATGTCTGAGTCTATCGCCACAGGTGTACAGAGGAAAAAGAAACAACTGAGTAATAGAATAACTACTCATCAAATGGTAGTATGATACTGAGTACATACAGTATTTGAACACATACATAAACATGTGCATATATGTGTGTGTGTATATGTATATACACTGTGAATGTCTTATCTGTAAAAATAATTGCTCAGTCATATACTGTAGTAGCACAACTACACAACTGTTATTACAGAAAAGTGCTGGCTTGCTTACACGAGTTACTGTGAACAAAAACCTCACAAACTGTCTATTTATGGATACACTTTATAAAAGTGCCTGTCCTTTCCAGAACATGTCTCACTTGTGTTTTGTTCTATTTTTGACCTGATTCTGTCCTTGAAAAGGACAAGAAAACTGTCAGTCTGCGGGTGTGTGCTCGCATGCATGTATGTGTTTGTGTGGTGGTTGGACAGGGTGGCTGTATGGCGTCACAAGTGCTCCAGTTTAGGAAAAGTGACACTTTGCCTTGAAAGACTCTTCGGGTCAGTAAGATAAGGAATTTAGTGGCTTTATCACAAATGCCAATATTTAATTTAAAAGGGTGAGGCACTTAGGATCTGGCAGCAGTCTTTCAGTCTAGTGATAAATTTGCAAGAAAGTGGAAAAGATTGGAGCCTGAGAGCAGATTAGCAGGATACAAATATAGAAGTGACATTATAGTGGGTATTAGTCAGGTGCTGAACAAGTGGCTGGTTCCTGATAGCCCTGAGAATGGGGCCTGACTGCAGACTGGGAGGGCACTTTGCTGGACACACTGTGAAAAGACAAGATAGAGTAGATTGAGAGGCAATACAAGCTAAAAGTTCCCATTGTAGAATATTCCCAGTACTGTAGTTATTAATATGATTTTTAAATAAGCTTGGTAACATTAATTTTAGCTTTATTTTTGTATTCTCTTTGTTCCTGGATAACACGTGGCAGAAATATGCACGAGCATTCACCAAAACAGGAAGGAGTTATTGTTACAAAGACCAGAAATAACCTCACAACTTGTAAAAAGCTAATCATTCTACCTTATCATTGTCCAAACCTATCAGACTCACATAGTTTACATGCAACCATCTGTTAAAAATCGTATAGCCAGTTAAACTAGAATATGCTTTCACCTGTGATATAATTCAAAAAATCTGAAGCTAGTTTGCTTTTTGAATGAATTCTATGATGATCAATTTTACACTATGCCAAAAAGACACAAAATATTTTGCGGACTAACGTTTTCAGTGGTTAGAATTTAGGAAACAGCATACTGTATAAGGCCGGCCAGTTTGGAGCCAGAAGAAACCCAGATAGGTTTTTCTACAATGCCATCACACAGGTGCATGCACCACTGAGGTCAATGAGTAACGGACATTCCATTATGTTTGGCAGAGCCAAGCTACAACATAGAGATGACAGGACAGTCAGTTGCTAACCGCCAAAAACACATGAAAGGAAATTGTACAATATTCCCATGGGATCATGAACCTCTGCCAATAGCTGAAGAAAATAGTGGATCCCGGCCATTAACATGGCAGTCTATGGTAACAAGTCCCAAAGGCAGCAAAGTCGCTCTGATCCCAAGTTATAGACCTTCACCTTTCGTAATAATACAAAGAATTTAATAATAATATGCACAGAATGAATCCATACGTGCGCATATTTTTAGTGTAGTTACTAACTTGGAATTTTTTTTCATTTGTTATTAAGAACAATAAGGGACCTGGTCATTATCAAGTAAAACAGTGTAATCAAAATGTTTGCAATTAAGCATGAAATCAAATATTCTATCAATCTTCAAATAGATTATTCAGGAAAAAAATGTTTTCCTATTTTAAGGAGAAATAACAAACAAGAAAAATGACAAGTTTTTTATGATGAAATTGTGATTTGTTTGTTTTTCACAAAATGCAATAAGTTAGAGTTATTGAACAGCACATTAAATGAACAAAGTCATACCTGGTTAGTGCATTTAAGTGCCGTGTTAACACATTTTTCAAGGAAAATGTTTTTTCTTCAGAGAAAAAAAAGGACACTGCAATAACTTAAAATAAATGAGTTCATGGTGCAGATTAAATTTAAAGTTTAGCCATTGATTACTCATCCTTCACTGTGTCTTTGTGGAGGTTTTCTGTCTGTTGGAGCTTTATTACATGTATTACATGTAGCTAAAATTAAAGCTGGGCAAAAAGGAAACAAACACATTTTCTATA
>JBBDHI010000014.1:15277861-15288860 GCA_037177115.1 Craterocephalus stercusmuscarum
GGGAAGAAAAGTTTGAGTGTTGTTGTTTTCTTCTCTCTTAGTGGTTTGGGGGTTTTTTTTTTTTGTTCCCCCTTTCTTTGGACTTCCCCCCAAACCCCCCCCCCCCCCCCCCCCCCCCAATCCATCTGCATCATGTCGATCTGTCAGACTGCCAGTGTCTGTTCCAATTAGATTCCACTTAATACACGTAACCTCGATTAACACGCAATCAAGCCCAGATAAATCACGTCCTTTAAGTCCCCCCTCTGCCTCTCCTGCGTTGCTTTGCATCACTCTGTTTTTTTTTTTCCCCCCACAACAAGCTTTCTTAACTGCACTCGCTGGTCATAATGTATAAAGTCACAAAGCTGACTACAGGAGCAGGTAAACTTGTCCTCGAGGGTGACACTTTGCAGCGCAGACATGGCAATTTCACCTCTAGCCAAATGCTCTGTTTAAGTGTGCGATTCGAGTTATGCACAGTTCCTCTTTGTATTTTCAGCAGACGCTCGCTGGTGCCCTTCTCACCCCTAAAAAGGAAGGTGTCTTAATTACATCTTTGGTTAAAAAAACTACAAAAGACACCCTGGGTTTTCTCTACATTGTTGGAGGCTGTGTAGTCTATTGTCTCTGTGACCTTTTTAGCTAGCGGACAATTGGTTTGACTAGATTACAAATTAAGACACAGCACCAGGCACTTAGAAAGCAAGTCTGTTAGAGAGCAGCTCTATTACTACCAGCCTGTGAAAACCACTGGGCCATACATTTTAAGCATCCCTTAAACGGCCTCAGAATCCAGCATCACATGCACGTTGTTCCATATCTATAATATATAAAGTTACATTTGCTCTAATGATTCCTGCAATGACACAGTGAGGCTTTGCCAGTGGCAGAAAGGGAAAAACACACAACGCTCCAACAGAGGATTCATAGATGATAATTATTCTTTTAACAAAGTTAATAATTAACACTGTTTATGCTAATAAGGAGGAGAAAGGGCCGTGGAATTACCAAACAGCAAAAACCACTAAAAATACAAACCAAATGAAAACAACCCGGGGCACTGAAAAAGCACACACAGCACTCTTGGGGTCTTCTTTTATTAATCGCAGCTAAAAGTGCTAACATTGACATGTTGAACAGATTAGCCTATTTAATAACGGGGCGGGTCAACGTGGCCTCTGCTGTTGATCCATGAGGATATCCTGTGGGGAGGCAGATAACCTGTGTGTTTCATATTCTGACCCTTGCCTCAGAGGGGCTAACCCCTGCACTGAAGATATACGAAATTTACTGATTACAATTGTAGTCTTCTTTTCATTTTAGAGCTCATTGTGGTTTTTAATGATTTCCTTACATTTTGAAAGATCTGGTTAATGTGCTCGGTGCCGGTTTTGTAGCCGTGGAAGTGGAAGCCGTGGCAGTCAGAGGTCTGGCTTTGTTTCATGCAGCAACAGCTTGTGTCAAACACATTCAGGCTGCTGCTGTGCAGCATTAATGCTTTTAAATATCTCACTGCTAGTTGGAGCTGACAAGGCCTGTCGGTGTGCTGTGTGCAAATAGGGCTTGGATTTAAAATAAATTAAGCTATGAGAAAGGCTCACGTTGATCCATTTCTTATCTCCCCTACTACCTTGTCAACACGCAGCCCTTTCAAATTGTGCACATAGGCTAAGGGACAAGCATTGCTCTTGGACACTGTTGCTATCATGTTAGAATGACTTGTAAAGTTAAACAATTGTTTTGGTATTGTCTGCAAACAAAATGAGTATTGAGTAGATTCCTGACGACCCCATGCCCGATCTTTTCCCTTTATGAACTTTTTCCACAGTCACAACGATGTTGCTCTGTCTCTTTAAAAGGGGTGACAGTTTTGACCATAAGTTGAGCTATTTTCTTTTCCCTTTCCCAGAGAGAGAGAAAAAAAAGGGGGGAATAACACTGATGAGGTTTAACAGCTTCAGCCAGGCGATGGGCAAATATAATAAGTGTTTTCGTAAACGTCACCAATGATTATCTCATCTGGGCATTTTGGGTGAATGTAGTGGATTTAGAGGCTCGTCTCCCATTGTGCTGACATCACCCTTTAACAAACCAAATTAAATCATGGCTAAAATCATTTGAAACTCTCCCAGAGTCTGTCTCAAATGAGTGTCTGGGAAAATTGTAAAGGGGAGCAGTGTGTGCATGTGTATGTGTGCTTTTGAGTGGATTTAGTCCTGGGGGATTGGGGAGTGTGCTGTGGAAATGGGGGCAAATTTACCCTCACACTGAATAATTGGATAAGAGGAGCCAATATTTAACAAATTCTTAGGAGAATTGAATGGACGAAATTGTGATACAGTTCTGAGCAATCCTGTTTTGTTCTTAATTCTGATGTCTTATTTCACTTTGTTCCTATAAATGTTTTTTTTTCTGATTCCAACACTTAAATTCAGTTCATTCAAGGCCTGCAGAAGTGAGCTGTGGAAGTTTGTTTTAAGACTCACCCTAGTTTAGTGTTGATTCAGCTGTACTTTTACAGACAGAAACTAAAAAACAATTGTACAGTCCTCAAATCCAGGCAATGTTGCATGGAAATAGCTGTTGCTACCGACACCAGCAAAACACACTACAGGTAGAAAGGAACTAAATGTATTGTGGTGATGTGTTGGGAAAAAACAGTCTCATTTACTAACCAAAGTCGTTATAAAAGCCTTTCAAAGATCCTTTTTAAATAAATAAAACTACTTTGCTACAAAAACGCAGAAGTCCAGTGCAGCTCCTTTTTATTTTTATTTCTTCTTTAGTCTATATGATTATATTTACGTGTGTGTATCAGTCATACGATAATCAGCACAAATACTGCAGGAACACACAGGAATACATCAGCTGCCCCACCTCACCGCTCACATGCGGTACTCGGCCACCGCATGACTTTGTGAAATGAACAAAGGTAAGACAGACAGCGAAAGTGAGTAAGAGGAGTCAGTGAGGGAGTGTAGAGGTAGCGCTCAGTGTATGTGTGTGTGTGTATGTGTGTGTGTCGAGGGGTGTTGCTGCAAAAGACCTCAACTCAGCCAACGTGGCCTGATGTGACAGGATTAGCTAAGCCCTGGTGAACATGGCTGGTACTGCGAGCCTCTGTGTGTGTGTGTGTGTCTGTCAGCGCGTGTGTGTGTGTCAGTGTTTGTGTGCGGCAGGCAGGAAGTGTGCACAGCAGACTGGGAACCCAGAACTGCTGCTTGCCACCAGCCGAGCCAAGACAAGACATGGGAGATCAACAGCGTGTCGGGCCATCACTGCCATCAAGCCTCACCCCCCTCACCTCCCTCCCCCGCCAACGAGACGGAGCCAGACCAGAGAAGATAGAGCCAAAGGAGTCACAGATACATGTGGGGGGGGCACAGTGGGGGACTAGTGGGCGGGCAGCTGGGGCTAAAGTGAACGTGAGTTGGAAAATGATCCTATTAAATTGAATTAAAGAGGCAGTCTTCATTTACTCCAAGAATGATGGATTTGGATAATTAAGAGTGTTAATGGGGACTGGTTAAAGAGGGCAGGGGAGACCAGGGGTTGGAGACATGGAGGAAAGGGGCCAGGTCAGATCTGCACTGTACACAGCCCGCTGGCCTGTAATGGATCACCCCCAAACACATGCACACTTTTCTGTCCTGACAAACTTTTGTTACTTTTTTGGACTTTATTATAAGTCCCCTGTTCTGAATTTCTACAAATCCCCATCACCTGTTTCTGAAATAAAAAGAAATATGAAATGAAAGATACTGTATTTATCCCAGTGAAAAATATAAGTCAAGGCCACTTTAAAAAAAAAAAAAATAGCATGAACCTGTTTCATGTCTTTTGCAATGTACCTAATGAGCATCAAACACATGACCAGGGAAAATAAAAGCAATAGAAAAGCAGCACTGATGAGCATGTAGGTTCACTGGTGATATATTTTGTGGTGCTGCAGCACTGAGTGCATTACACCAGTTTAATGCCCTCATCTCTGGACCTACAGTAATTATGGTGCTAGTAGTGTGTGTGAAGTGTGTGTGTGTGTGTGCACATGCGGTGATGTGCTTCTATGCTTGGGTTTTCACTTTGGTCAGTGCTCCAACCCTATCTGGGTGTCCTTAATTCTTGATGATGTGCAGGCCTTAGGCAGTGTGTGCGTGATGGAGAGGATGCCTGCGTGCCAAGTTGAAGTGATTGGGCGGCAGGGCATGGGCCCTCATCACACTGAAATATCCAGTTGCTTTGTCCAGCAGCCGAATAGCTGTATTGCTTCACTAGTTTCCACAGTCCAGTCAAAACTAGCGACACCCTGCTGTAAAGGAGCCAGGTTTTTCAGGAACTATGTGTAACCCGGGTCGTCGAAGAGCCAGTTTGTTTCCTTTACGAGGCCGAGGCATTAGTAATTCTGTTTATCCCAAATGTGCTGCATATATTTTACACTGCATTGTTTAAGGTCGGGGAGTTTATTTGACGCAGCGCTGTGGATGTAATCAATTTCACAAGTTGTGGAGGAGCCTCGGATGATGTGCACCACAGCTTACCTGAACTCCGATTAGGCAGGGAATGTCTTAACTAAGGGGCTCAAATAATTTAATGCTACTTTTCTCCTTTCAAAAAAATTAACACCACCGTTGCTTGCATGTGTGTAACTGAGAGAGTGATAGAGTGTGTGGAAAAAAACAATCTCATCAAGCAGGAGGCCGTTTGCTTAGCAAGAGCTGACAGTCTTTGTGTATGTAAATGAAGAATTTAGACTAATGGAGTTGAACCATTTCTAATTTTGTGATGGCAAGAGGATTTTGATTGAAAGTAATTAAGCAAGCTAGCTGTAAAATTAATTAAAGCAAAAGGAGGGGGGGACTTTTATTGGATTGGATAGCGATATAGCTGCTGTCAGGCAGGGGGACAAATGGGGGTGACCTGGATTCTCTGCCCTCCCTCCTCCCACTCGGGACTTTTATGTCACTTTAATCTCCTTAGAGCGGCTGGTGTGCATTTGTTTGAAATAATCAAGGAAATATGGTCAGAAATTGTCAGCTTTCAGATCTAATTTACCTGACAGCCTCGCTGTGTGTGTGCACGCGCGAGCATGCATGTGACAGTGGCAGGTCCTTTTTTTTTCCTTGGCCTCTCCTCAGCTTTGTGGAAAATGCTTTTGACAGTCTTGAAGCATCTTGGTTGTCGGAGGGAGAGGCGGGGAGGGGGGGGTGAGATGAGGAACTTGGGTGGCTTTAAGATGGACATTTCAATGAGGCGTGTTTGGCCCGGCTTAGCACCTCTGACATTGTTGTGTGCGTGCACACACACCAACATGCTTAATTGCCTCTCTAACATATTCAGACTCCATTTGGCCACTGTTCCAGCACTTCTCAGCCTCTGTAGACTGCAGGTAGCCTAAACGAGCAGAAGCAGATTACAGCCATGGCAAAGCCTGTTACAGCTACTTAACCACTGACAAATAAGATTGGCCAATCCTGCGCAAGTAGAAATGGAACTTATTGATCTTTTAGTTTAGAAAAGAAACTACTTCTAATGTTTAAACCTGTCTTAGCTTCAGAATACCTTTCCATAAAAGTTACTTTTCCGTCACAGTGTTTCTCCTGTGTACTTGTAACTTCCCAAAGAAAATTCCCAGTTTTTGCTAAACCAACAATGATTTATCAGAAAAAAATGGATAATGTCCTGTGACGTTTGTGACGCTTTGGGCTGTTTGGGCTCCATATTCAAATTTTCGGATATTTTCCTGTGATTCCACAATGGGTGAGATGCCACTTCCTCTTAGTGGTTGTCAGCGTTTGTGACATAGGTTCTCAGTGTGGCCCTAAGTGCCCCCCAAAGAGACAGTTAATTAAGGCATGGGACCCAGACAATGCTTGGGGGACTCTCACCCCCCACACCATAGTCTGTCCCTGCCTCTGCCACCCCTTTGGGAAAGTGTGAGTGCCAGGTCTGTGCCACCATTGCAGCCCCTAACAGGATTAGGAGTCCTGTGAAAATAGAGCCTTAGCTCCAAAATCCTCTCACCCACCTTCATCTGCCCAAAAAGGATCCCCCTCAGCTCATCCTACCCCCCCATAAGATGGCTCCACCCCAGCTCTGTTTTATCAATTAATGTTATAAAAGGTAGAACAAAGAGCTGTCTTTCTCCCGCACTGTAATTAGAGTGGGAGACCTCCTGAGGACTGGCATTCCTTGGGCCCAAAAAGCATGATTCTCTCACCCCCGCTCCACTTTCCCACCACCAGTCAAGCGGAACGTGGCTCCTCGATGTATAAGGGTGATAATGTAAATCCAGTGTAGACGCGAGTCAAACCAGGCACAGCCTACTTTGCTGTTGCTTTATCTAAGTGTGAACAAATGAATGCAACATTTAGAAGAGTGATACATTATTAACTCTAATTGACTCCTCCATAACACTATACATTCCCTGTCACCTTCGCTTTGGCTCGTTCGGGAACGCGCTCCCCGAATCGCTCTTGTCATTGTCCCTATTCTAACACGTTACGTGTCACCACACACTGTTAACAAATGTGATAAAACCACCTCAATCGAGAATATCAGGTATGGCGTCTGCCTATGTGTGTTTTTGTCTGTTAAGGTGAGATGCAGATGAAAACGTGTGCCTCGCTCTCTTGTGCTTAACTGGTTCTCTGCCGGTGTGAAAGGAAAAGAGAGAGAGAAGGAACGACTGCTTTCACAGGCACCGGAGCTTTCGATCGGAATTAGTTTTTACAACATATGCAAATGATCTCCCTCGGAAAAAAAAAAAAAAAAAAAAAGGAGGTCTTTAAATGACAGGTTGATATGTGATTAAACGACAATTAGAGTGCTGAAAATAAGTGTCGGCAGTAGGTCAAGCACTGGGCGGCTCAGCTAAAAGGTAGCAGAGTACTGAGAGAAAAAACATTCCCAGGTGGAGGCCAGAAACAAGACCCAAAACAAATTAGGGAGGTGAAGGGGGAACAAGGTTTGGCACTGTGTTTCAAATCAACCCATAACAACAACAAGTTCTGTGTTTTGCCTGAATGACAAAAAAGGCACTTTATTCTCCATCCGGGCATGTTTTCAACAAGTCACTACTAAACATAGATACAGCATTGTGCCTTAAGTCTTTATTGTCTTGTAAACGGCCCTTGTTCTAAGAGCGCTTACACTCGACTCAGTGCTACACTTCACTAGTATGATGCTAACCTTTAATGCCTCCAGTCCAGGTTTGAATAAGCCGTCACCGCAGTGTGAGCTCCACCCCACATCTTTGCCCTTTAAGTTAAAAGTACATTTACTCTGGCTGAGTCTTTTTGTCACACACACACACACACACACATGCACACAAACATACAGGCAGAAACATAAAAGGGCTCACGCTTATTCGGCTACACATGGCAGATGGCCCTGTCCCTATAATCCCCTTTGATGCTGCAGTGGGCAGTAACTCCTGAACATCTATGGAGCCAAAGCCCCAACAAAACTTGAGCTACTTTTCCTTTAACTGACCCCAATTGCCAAGGAGCTGTTAGCTGTCAGACCTGGTTAAGAGTCTTTACAGGGGGAGAGTGAAGGGTGCAGACTCCTCTCTCTCTCTCTCTGTCTTTCTCTTTCTCTCTCTCTCTGTCTCATTACAGCTTCCTGTTTTTTTGTTTTTTTTTTTATTATTGTTGTTTTTTTTTCATTTTCTGTCACAGATGGTTCATTCCACCTCCACAGCGTGGCTGTGATATCAGGCTGGCTTTGGTCCTCTAAGTAACAGAATAAGCAACACTTTTTTCTTTCTACAAGGCAAAAGAGTGAACCTAAAAGAACTCTCATGTTGGGGCCACAGATGGCAGAAGGTGGGCTAAGAGGCTTAGATTTCTTCAAAAGGGCTTATCTTAGTTATTGTCAGATGTTTCAGAAAAGGCATTTTACTGCTAATGCTTCTGCAACATATACAAACTAAACCAAACCAACAATGTATCACTTGTATAAATGTTTAACCGTTCTTATAGTTGATTTCTTTGTTTTATTCAACTTATCTTTCTGTCTTTGATTTTCCTCTCAAGCATCTGTGTAAGACGATGCTTCAGTTTAGAGAGCTTCTCAGCTGATGAAACGAGTCTGCTATCTCTACAGAAACTGGTTCATTCTCTGATAAGATACAGTATCGAAGATAAAAACCTATTATTGGAGTTTGTTATTCAGGAAGTGTGACTGTTACAGTCTGCATTTCACAAATCTTGTAGGAAATGTTATTTTTTTGTATACAGTAAGTTGTACCACCTTTAACTTATTCTCACTGATATCC
This sequence comes from Craterocephalus stercusmuscarum, assembly GCA_037177115.1. Classification (NCBI taxonomy): domain Eukaryota; kingdom Metazoa; phylum Chordata; class Actinopteri; order Atheriniformes; family Atherinidae; genus Craterocephalus; species Craterocephalus stercusmuscarum. The sequence continues at coordinate 15,286,122 of JBBDHI010000014.1, forward strand.
ATTGGACGGAGGATTTTTCAACATCCCACATTAACCAGATTCATGCAAATGTGTGAACTAGTTCCACAAATATTTTGCTTTTCTTTTTGAATTTTGCATTGTAAATAAAATCAAACTAGAAATCATCTTTAGCCTTTGTCTTAAATAATTTTCTCCTCTAACATAATTCTCTAGCCTCTAATTGGAGACCAGTGGGTAGAAGCGTCCTCTGTTGGCCCAGTCTCTTCTGTTTCATTTACGGAGGAGCAGATTCTAAAGCAAATGGGGAAACCCAAACTGTCTGTGTGATTACGGAGAAAATTTCTCTCCCTTCGATTATGTATTATCATTTCAGAGCTTTGGGGGATAATCATTACAGAGATTTGCTCACGTTTCAAGTAGGTCTGCTGAGATGTACGTAGCTAATGGGATTGGGCTTTTTTTCTAGTCCTCTCCTGTGGCGTTATGGAGCTGGCAGCTGAACGCGAACAGAGGCGCATGGTGCTGAGTCGTGCACAGGACTATTTCAAGACTGAAATGCGATTGTTTTAATACTTTAATCCACCTGTCCTTGGCATTCAGGATGTTGCAGAAGTCTCCTAATTATTTCAGTGCCCTCTATCCTTCCAGGTTGAAATGCAGCAGTGACAGCAGCACCCTACTGTTGAAAAAGGAATTTCTGCTCTGAAATGTTCTTAGTGGAAAACACTTAGTACTTTCTCAGGACAGAAAAGAACATTTTCTAAAGTGCCAAAATGAGCAACTCCAAAATCTTAATTTAAAAGATGTACATAGATTTTAAAAATGCACATATGCAAAGAGGACTTAAAATATCTTTAATCACTTTAAAGAGAAAGTCAGAATTCTCTGAATGGTTCCGGGTTCCAGTAGTGATTGAACGCAAACACAATATTTTCTTTTAATTAAAATGGCCTCATCGCACTGTATCCTCCCCCAAGTCTGCTGCCAGCCTCAAACACCCCCTTCCAACCCCTCCCCCCCCCGACCTGCCCTGTGCACACAAATGCTGTTTTATTTTAACCCAGCACCACTCACTCACTCATACATTCATTCAAATTTGCAAAAACTGATTATTCGTTCTGTGTCCTGTTTTCATTTGACACGTGGGGATACCGGGGATGCCCCTCACTGATAGCCCCCCGAGGGACAGTTACCGACAACCCCATCCCCCTGGCTCCAGCCTAGTCTGGCCCGGCTGAACCGAACCCGTCATGGCACTAAAAAGTGGCGAGGATGGACAAGCATTCATGGTCCTTGTGTGTGTTTGCTGGTTTGGGACAGCCGCCATGTCATTGTGTGTTTGTGTATATATGTGCGGTTTCGCGGGGGGTGGAGGTTGATAGTAATGCATGTTGATGGTTGCAGAGATACTTCATTTCAGAAACAGGGGCCTCATTAACTGTAGTCTTCATCAGGCCAGCGAGCAGTGGGCACATTAGGGGTCCACAGGAAGTTAGAGTACAGCAGGAGAGTGCATTAGGGAGGCCTGGGGAGACACGCACACACTCCCTCTTCCCTTCGGTTCCACTTCCACCTCCAGAGCGTTTCTATATCTTAATGTACCTTTCAGAGGAATTTGGATAGAGGTCAATAATTATGCCCTTTAAATTATTCAGTCGGGGACCTCTGTAATTGTGCTTTTTAGAGCTCAGACACTGACAACGTGCTTTACTGCACCACTTTTTGGAAGCATGGACTGACCGGATGAATCACTGCAAAGCAAAATATACATTGTGTTTTCCTGCTCTCTTCACTTGAGCTTAGTTTGATAGAGAACTGATTTTTCATTTTTTTACTAATTTTAGTAGCTGTTAACACCAAACGCACAAAATCACCCCCTTTGTTGAGCAAAACGGCCCAAGTTCAGATCTCTTTTTAACATTGCGTCACTTCAGGCCGAGCTGACCGGTGGGGGGGGACATGCTGGTGTCAGAGTCCTCTCCGCCAAACAGCCACTGTGTGGGAAAGTTTAGTTTGGGATACAGGCTTGTTGTTTTTGTTATGTGGAGAAGAGGAAAGCCCGAAGTGCAAGGGTAGCAGAAAAATCACCCAACTTTCTCTACAAAGCCGGTTCTGACAGCGTTTGGCTGCGCATGATAACACTGTCCGTCCATACAAGTCCTCTTTCAGCCCCGGATTATTAACACCTCGCTTAAAGCGGGAGAGACAGCTTCATTGTTTTTACTGGGTCTAATATTTATATTTATCTAGTTGGGAGAGGCGCTGACAAATGTGTCACACACCTGCAGTTTGGGACTATGTGCTCCTGCAGTGTGGTGTCAGAGGAAGATTCTGTACAGTAGAGTTTTGTTGATGTGAGAGGAGGACTGTAATTACTGCCTGGCGATTCATCTAGTCAGTGCATAAAATAGTGTTTATCCAGTCGCCCGTGTTTCTGTCGTGGTTGAGGGAGGGGAGGGTCATGTTTTGCACAACTGAGACAGCGAGGGCAATCAGGAGAAGAATCGTGCCTCCAAAACATTCAGCCTTTTCTTTCTCTTCCCCCTCTCAGGTTAAGAGCTGGTGCCTTAGAAAATGAGATCTCCCCTTTCTCCCCGCTCTGACACACCCACACACAAATAAACATAAAAAGCTAATTTGTTAGCGCCCTCATTTCCAAGGCCCGAGCTGCGGAATATTGTTGGGGGGGGGGGGGGGGGGGGGAAAAATGGTGTTTTTTCAAATGTTTAAATGTTTTTCCAACCTGGTGCCTTCTCCAACATCCCCCCTTGGAACGGA
>JBBDHI010000014.1:15288960-15312155 GCA_037177115.1 Craterocephalus stercusmuscarum
AACCCTTCGTGCACTTCTACCAAGTGCACACTTCCTAGAAGACCGTAGGGCGTAGTGTGGATATTGGGACAGGGCCTATGTCCATCTGCACTTAAAAACACTGCCTTAAATTATAGTTTGTAATGCAAAAAAAAATAGATACAAATATTTCTGTGACCCACTTTAGGTCCACATTTACTGTTGAATTCTTATCTAAACAGTATTTTGGGAACATTGAAAATAAAACCAAAGAATATAGTAAGTAACACTTCTTTTCATGCAGTGTTATTCTGGATGCATCACTGCAGCAGACAACAGACTTTTTAAATCACTTAACACATCTTAACACATCATAGTATTGTCTGATGGGAGGACTTTGTGATGTAAATCTTTAATGTGAGACTCCTGCTGCCATGTTCATGTTGTACTTTGAAATAATAAAACAAGGAAATCTTATGCTCTTTCATTGTTTTTCTTTTGTTTTTTTTGGGTAGAATTGGCTTCAGTCATAAAAATATAACTGGATATTTAGCCAAAAGACATGATCATAGATAAACACACTAGCATCACTGCTGCCTGCGTTTGGTGTCAGGTTGAATTTTGTTTGCTTTGCGGCCATTTTTCATTTGTCCGTACACACACCACATACACAGATATATACAAAAAATACTGTGTTGAAGTGATGCAAAGTGACAGGTTCAGTCCAAATGTGAACTTGCAGAACATGAGTTTATTGTGTTGCGAGTTGGAAATAAAAATCAAATAAAAAAACCAGCAGCAGCACAAGCTGACGGTGTAACTCCGGATTCCAGACCGAAGGCATGTAGAGATCTCTGAGGAAAGCTGACTCTGGATGAAGTCATCTGTGTGATGATCATCAATGTTGTAACAGTATAATGGAGCAAATCAGGCCCTGGCTGCAGTTTGTGCACAGTGCACGTGCAAATGTGTGTTTGTGCTTGCATGATTGAAGAAGGCATGACACTGGTCTGTTCGTGCTAACCGAAAATAGAGCAGCGCTGTCTCACTGCCTTAACCTGGCACCAACACAAGCTCCTTAGAACGCACATGCAGTTACAAGCAGCGGTTTTTGGGTTTACTGTATTTTGCCGACGGCACAGGAGGGAGGAAGATGCGGGAGACGGATGATTCAGTCACATTTTTCTCTCCTGCCGTCTCTGTTTGCGTGCCACCAGCTGGAGCTGTTCTGTGAGGTGATGACCATGGAGCAGGCCGGATACGTGATGCTGACAGATTACCTGCAGAGCAACTTCAGGGAGCAGCAGCAGCAGTTCATGGGCCAGGTGTTTGCCTCCTACACCGGGGTCGAGGAGGTGCTCACACCCAGTATGTCATCGCCTGTTTTATAAGAAACATTTACCTCGTCTTCTCTAAAAAAGAAGTCAAAATGTTAAGAATTTAGTTGACAATTTAACAATTTATAGACTGATAATCACTGTTTCAGTATGCTGGATTGGAGCATTCAGATGTGTGTTAAGACTATGCTAAGGAGGTAAAACATCAGCCGTGGGAAGCAAATGCTTATTGCCAAATTATATGGACATTCCCCAAACCATTAAGTTCTTCATTTTGACAGTTAGAAAGATTATCACAAGTGGAAAACATTCAAGACATTTGCAAATCTCCCCAGTCATGGGCATCCAGCAAGTTCACGGTCAGGTCAGATTTGGTTAATCTCAGAGAAACTGAAACTCTTCAAGTGTATTTCAAGTACTCATCAAGTATTTGGAAGGGTTCCCAAGTGAAAGCCTCTTCTCTCTTAAAAGAACATGGCAACCCAGCTTTTGTTGCATCTATAGACACTGCAGGACTCTGGAACAATAATCTTTTGGTTTGATATCACCAGCTGGTTTGATGAGCTAACATAACTGATAAGAAGATCATGGGGGCATAGTCCTCCTGAACTCCAGGAGCTTTTTGACCAGGGGGTCTTCCACAGGCCATCAATGTCTTAACTGCCCTCAGAATATGCATTGATGAAATCAGGGATGTTTAAAGATCTCCAGGTTCAAATAACTTTTTAGTTATTCTGTCAAGCATGGAGGTGGAGGGGGATCATTTGGTCTTGTCACCTACAGGACCCGGACACACAGTCTATCATGAAGTCCTGTATATCACAGTATTTTAGAGTTAAATGTGAGGTCATCCGTCTGTCAGCTAAAGATTGGCTGAGATTAGATCCTGCAACAGGAAAACGACACACACTCACACACGCAGCAGCAAATTTGTAACATGACTGAAAAAGAAAAAGTCCAGACCTCAACCTGATTGAAATGCTGTGGTGAGACTATAAGAAAGCCGTGCAAAGATTAATAATGAAAAAACACCAGTGGACTGAGGCTATGCTGTAAAAAGCGGACAAAAATTACCCCACAGAAATATGAGACATTGTAATGACACAGAAAATTAGAAGGGTGGAATATTCTTCTTCTGCTGCATTTTTGGGGTTTTAGTTCAATCCTGGCACAGTGTAATATACCATACATTGTTCATTTGAGGCTGTATTTGCCTCATTTCAAGACCTGGGAACAATCAGATCTTTGTTTTCCTTTTTCTTCATAATACATAAATACATGTACATCCTTTGAGCTTGTGGCATGTGTTTTGCAGTCCTTTTGGGGTGTTATATCCGTGTAGCAGCTCAGATAGCGAGTTTTAACTGGCAAAGATCTCAGCAGTCTAAACAACTGTTATTGATCACCGATAATTTCACCTCCCAGCAGACACAGCACATTATGACTTTGCAGCATGAAAAGCTCCTCCTTATTACCGTGTCTGGAGCTTTTCATCAGTTTGATTTATGCCAAATTTGGGGAGAAAATTGAATTTCTCCTTTGGAATCAATATGAATATTACATTATTAATCTTGGGTTTCTGGGTGTTGGGACATTATTCTGTTTTTGTTTTTTCAATGTTATTGAAGCTCTGTCCACCAAGGTTGGCCTGATGCTGATCATCAAAAGACAAGAGACATGAATCAAGATCTTTTCCATTTTCATGAAGTCGAGTGGATCTTTTGGGTTGCCAGGGAGCTGGACTTTGTAGTTCCTCTCAGAGCAGGCAATTTATTTTACATCTCTTTTTGAAATTGAAATAAAGTATTCAAAAATGCAGCGAAGGCTCTTTGCTTGTAACAAATTCATACATGCACGTACAGACACGCACACACCGATTCCCACACTTGCTTTCTAAATGGAGCTTTTTAGAACAGAAAACCGCATCCTTACAGTTTCTGTTCAGTCGATTAACATCAAGTTAACCTCCAGAAACATGAAATTTAATATTCAGATATTCACTGGCGATTGCTCCAATATTCTGTTTTTCTCCAGCTCTCTGAAGGTTCATGCATTTCCTCCACGCAGCAGAATTAAACCGCTCTGCTGATCTGTCCTTATTTCTGCCGTCTCCAGCTTGCAGCTCTGAGCCGCAGAATGTTCAAGCGGATGCCCAGAATGACACCACCATCGTGGTGATGTGGGAGCGCCCCCGTGCCGTTTACGACACCACCATCGACTGGTACAGCGTCACCTACCAGAAGCTTCAAGGCCAAGACCAGCGCAAGCAAGAATACAGGACTGATGGAGACCAAGACGTGGTAAGACAAAACTCCATTAAAAAGTTCATTAAACTGGTCTTGAGCAACAATTTTTCAGTTCTTTTAGAGTTTACATTTTCCTCTCATTTTAGCCATATTCTCATATTTGTCCATTTTAGGATGAAAATGTAGGATGTTTGATTATTTAAGTTTAAAAAGGCAACCATTGTTGGGTTTACACAGAACGAACAACGTCAGACTATGTGTTAAATATACAGCATATATCCTTAGATACTTTATTACCAGCAACATTTTGCTATGATACACCATATATCCCTTTTTTCTAGTTGTATCTATAAAGAAACGCCGATAACCCAGTGGGACAAATGTAAAATAGCATTTTGGCAGCTTCAAAAGAATTCCCAAAGAGCTGTTAGCTAAAAATGTGGCATATCTCAGCATGGTGTGCTGTCTGTCCTTAAAAAAACTGAGGAAACTTGACAAGTGGCAGATGAAAGAAGAAATGGTCGGCCTCAGAAACTTATCTACAACAGAGGAGCAGCATCTAAAATTGGTGTCCTTAAGAAATAGGTTATGACTGTATTTTGCTCCTGACTACTCAGATACAGAGGTGTGGTGGAGCTTTACTCCAGCTCCTGAGTTAGATAAACATCACATGCATTAATTAGGAAATCCTTTTCAGACTAACATCATTATACAGCTTGTAAAGGATTGTAAATGGATCACATGGTTTTCATAAATGGTTCTTTACTCATTTCTGACTCATCTCCAGTTGACTTCATTACTGAGTAATACTGACCAAAACTTCTAAATCATCCATCCATCCATCCATCCATCCTTTTTTCTAACTCACTTATTCCAGCTCAGTCACAGTCATTCCTATTAAGCATTTAAGAGACACAAGGAAAATAAAATTAAGAAAATTGGATAAAAACAACGCAGGGCCTGAAGGATACATCTGGGCCTTCCATTGCGAAATGGTCTCCATGGAAGAAGCCAGTCTTAATTAAAGGGACTCTATGTAATCTTACGTTTTTTTAAACTAGCGACTGCCATCTATGGCTCTTAGCGGCACTGCAGCCTCCACGATAAGCTCGTGCATGACACATGGAGCAATTTTCCAGCATGAAATATGATCAGTTGCTCACCCAGACAGTTTTGGTGTAACTTGAACTCCTTTGGGAGTTGCTTTTTGTGGCGATCCGTTGGTTATTTACAGCCATTACATGCGCTGCGATGCGGCCCGGAAGTTACATCATCGAAGCTACCATTTGAAGTTAATGGCTGTAAATAACGACGGATCGCCACAAAAAGCAACTCTGAGCCACATGGAGCTCACAGAGGGCTGGCCCCGTAACCATTTCACATGAACGTACTTAGACGTCACATCCGCAGAAAGCGCGGGAACTTCCAACCCTAAGTAGGGTCAGGAAAATAAGATACAGGCTTATAGATGCACCGGCGCTGAACTGCTGAGGTGTCAGTTGGCTAATCAAACAATGCTTTAATTATAAAGAGTCAAATAAAAAGGCTATATTTTTTAGCACAATCTTACATTTAGTCCCTTAAAGGGAAACAGAGTGAAAAGGGTGAGGAATTCCAAAAGAAACAAGACCTGGACTGAAAATCCTCCAAAATGAATGAATTTTTGTGGGATCATCTTGACAAAGAATGGAACAAAAGCAGCCAACATCCAAAGAGAAGCTTTTTAGAAGTCCTTCAAGAAGCCTGGAGAACTATTCCTGAAAGCTTTTCAAGAAAATTACAGGAAAGCTTGACTAAGAGGGTTCAGGCCACAGTGAAGTATAAAATTGGTCGTTAGAACGGGGAAGACTCTTACTCTTCCTGTGCATTCACCTTAGGCCTCACACAGTTTCATCCCATGTTTTGCACCATTATATCCAGTCCGCACTAAAGAGGTAATTGGAAGGAAAGTGGCAGTAGCATCCCTCATGCCTGCAGCAAATGTCAGGTTGCAGCATGCTTGCTTTCCCTCCATCCATCTGCTGACAACGTGAGTGCTGCTGGAATGTAGATTGATCAAAGTGATTGAGTAATTAATTGACTGTGACAGTCAGTCTGGGTCTCTTAACAGGTCACTGAACAGCCTGATGTGTAACTAACAATAGCTGTGTGTTTGTCTGTGGGAGTGTGTTTATTCTATATGGAAAAGCCCTTCCACGTACAGCCCAGAACTGTCAAAATGTACACCAGCTTAACTTAATAGGAATGAAACTATTACAATTTTAATATTTTGCTCACATACCACATATCTGGTTTTTAAAAGTATTGAAGAATCACTGTCTTGATGGTGATGTTTTTCATATCATAAGTCAAATGCTAAAATTGAGTTTAATACATCTCGTCATTTTTAAGAAATTTCAGATGCATGAAATTAATTCACTGACACCCCCCCCCCCCCTCTCCATCCAGACTCATGTGCCAAATGTGTGTGTGTAAGTAGTTTCTCACATAATAAGCAGGGTTAGCATGTTTTGTAAAAAGGGCGAAGCTGAAGTTGTGTGTGGACACTCGCAGGGCCTCGCTGTTTCCTGGGCCAGAAAGCACACGTTCCTGTAACTGAGACTACATCCCTTTGGCTCCGCTTGGCTTTGGGTCAGGGTGACATCGGGGAGGGGGGGAGGGAAAAAGAGAAAGTCCATCACCCCCCGTCCCTGTGCCCCCACAGCACAAAAATGAATAGAAATTGGAAAACAACAAGCAAGGTCCACCTTATACAAGAACACTCGCAATATGCTGATGTTTTCTTTTGCACACTGTGTTTGCTAAATTGCCTTTGACTGCGTGCATCAGTAATGAAACTTTATGTCCTTGTGGAGAGGGCAGCAAGTCCGTTCCAGTTAGGACCGGGACGATCTCTCCTGTCTCGCTTTTGTAAGATTCCCCCCCTCCTAATACACGTCCTTATGAATAAATGAAGCCCATGAAGTCATTTTTTCCATATTTGTGTAAATTGCTTTAAAAGCATTTTATCATGTCATAAAAAAGTGCAATTGATCTGCTGGGCTTAGCCCATTGGACAGCTGTGTGTTTTGTTAATGGCCACTTTGCTCCAAGCAGCTTATTAAAAAATTTATATAGAAATGCAAAAATTGCATAAATTATTTAGATACAGTAAGCATTTTTAATTTTTTTTTTTTGGTTTTTAGTCAGGCAGGGAGGGGCTGTTCTCAGTATGGGAATCTACCTTAGTATATTATCTGCTGAAATATAGTAATATATCTACCCAGACACATATGTGTCCTCCTCACTGCACCCCCACACATGCAGAGGCGCAGGAGGGGGAGAGAAAAAGAAAAAAAAGTATATATTTTTTGATGACTTCGTTTCAGCAACCGCGGAATGTCACCCATATCCTGGTTGATTGTACTTTCGAGTTTTATGATGTTTTTCCATTGATTTGTTTCCCCGGCGCAGCTGCCGACCTCTATTGAGGGACGAACGTAATCAGCGCTGACGCAAATTAGATGGTTATTCGTTTCGAAAATTGACAGAAAAACAATAAAAAAGATGAAATGCTCCCAAATCAATAGATATAATGAAATTCAAATAATCCGAGAGATGAGGTCTCCATGGCAACTGATAATGTGGAAAAGAAAACAATTTAATAAAGGACAGACACGCTTTGAAAACAGATCGGGGGAAGGTGGGGGGGTGGGGGTGGTGGTGGGGGGGTTGGCTCTAAAGAGGAGAGCAGAGCAGAGCAGAGGAGGAGGTGGGGAGATGGAGGGATAGAAAGAGAGAGGCAGGGATGGAGGAAGGAGGAGGGGGTGGTGGTGGGGGGGAGCGGTGTTTGTGGCTGTAGTGGTTGCTCTATAGCTTGTTTCCCCCGGCGTGTGAAGGATCTGTGTCTGTCCCAAGGACACTGGAATAATTAGAAAAGCTTTCAGGCCAGAAAGTGCAGATTCAGGTTTTAATACACAAAATTATTTCAGGGGCAGTGAATCGGAAAACCATTTGTTGGTGACCTTCCTGAGAGGCCTCCCCCCCCCCCCCACTCCGCGGTACAGGGCAAGATGGAGGCTATGTGGCAGCGCTGCCTGAGTTATGGCATATTTGTGTTTTTATAGAGGCAGGGGGAATGGAGTTGGGGAAGTTGGGAGGGGGATAGTGGGGGGGTAAGTGTGTGTGTGTAAATGTGTGTATGTGTGTGCGGTGGTGGTGGAGGAGGGAGTGGGGGGGTGGGGGGTGGGGGGGGTCATAGGAAGACCTTCATGTTGAGTCTGTGTGGGTCTGGCAGGAGTCTGGGCAGAAGGAAAAGAAAGTGAAGACAAAAAGAGAGAAAGTGGAGCAGAGAGAGAGAGAGAGAGAGAGAGAGAGAGAGAGAAAGTGGGAAGTTGCAGATCCGGCTGTATTTACAGATCAGTTGTCAAAAGGAGCCATTTAAGGGGAATGCGCCCTGTTCCTGCGCCGTGACAGGCGAGGTGCCTGTTTAAAAAGCAAAAGACAACTATGAACCAGAGCGGGAGATAGTCAAACACAGGCTTTTTCTGTTGAAGACAGACAGAGCATGGGGTGGCGAGGGGAATGAGTGGGTGTTAAGTGACTTCATTTGTAGTCTATTTAAGGTATGTTTTACTTGTCCTTGTGCTGCTGCTTCTCCAACATTTAATACAGGGGCTGCGTTCTGCTCCACGCAACAAGGGAATCACGATCGAGTGCATTACTCTTATTTCTTGTAAATTCAAACGACTTTTTCCTTCTGCTTGAAAAAACCTGCGTTTGATTTCAGTATCACTGAAAAGGGAGATTTGCCACTGATGCAAACACTGAGTCAACCAAAAAGCACAACTGTACTGTATTTCCTCTCTCTCTTGAATTTGAGAGAGAATACGCTTTCTGGTGGTTTTACTCAGCATCCGTGTCCTCCTCTTTTTAACATCCTATTTTCTTTATTACTTGTTGCCAAGAATTTTGAGGGCAGTTTGACTGGGTGTTGCAGTCTTGCCTGTCCTGTACTTATTTTGTGTGTTCTTAGAGGGTTTTGTTTGACTCAAATAAAGGTGATCCGCCCTCTGTTCAAATGATATCAACAGCACATCCGGGATATTACGTCTTTAATGCAGATACCCTTATCCTGTTCCATACAGCAATAAATGGAAAAAACAAGTCCACATACATACTCGGCTTGATAATTACTGTTATAATCCCTTAGCAGCATGTGATCCTGATCAGTGTGGTTCTTTCCTACTATATAAACCATCATAAAAGTTAATATTTGAAAGAAAAAATCACAAAAGACAAAAAAAAAGTGGGCTCAACTTAATGCCACGTCTGCAGTCATTTGCTTACTGGCTCATCATAATCATTAATGTGCCTTAAAACATTAATTTCACTCTTTTATGAACTTTTTACACATTTTATTGAGTTGTTAACATGGTGCTCCACACACAAGTGTGTTTAAGCTCCCTTTTTATAAGGGAATTTGTCATGATTCAAAGGCAAACAGTGATCCAACATACTTCAGGAGAGCTAATATTCCCCGTATTGATATTGCAATGTGAAAAGTGCTCCACAAGTAGAAAAGAAACTAGAAATTCCCCACTGTGCGCTGGCTGGGAGCCTTCAAATCTAACATGCCTGTGTCAATGAGCGCTTTTCTTTGTTTTTTAAAATTACAACAAAAAAAACCCCAACAAAAACACAACACATGCACCAAAAACTAGAAATGCGAGAGATAGGCATCTGCTGTGTGTTTGTATACGAACTTGTGTGTTTATCCGTGCGTGCACGTGTGCGCTGCCATACACACTTCCACACATGTTATCATTGTCATAAGCGGTCGGTAGCGAACAGCAGCAGTTGTTCTGTGTGTGTCTGCGCCACGTACGAGTGAAAGTATGCGCTCTTGTGCGTGCCCACAAACACACTGTGTGTGTGTCTCTCTGGCTGCTGGCTCTGAGGGACCCACTGTAAGTCAATCTGTGTGCTCATATGCCTGTGAGTGTGTGAGTGAGCTACTACTGTACTACACTTCAGGAGCCGGGGCAGAGCCGAGCTGCACACACGGGGCTGAGCGGGGGCTGCAAAGGGCCGAGGGCCAGCCCCCGCTGCACACCACCCACTTCACACCTGTCTCTGTCTCTGCACTGTGTGCCGGGCTCTCATTGTAGCTGTGACAGGAGGGCACCCGTTAAGTGGCCTCCGTGTGTGTGTGTGTTTTGTTCCCCCATGTGGCTGCAGGGTGGAGAAGGGCGATGAAGGACCCCTACTGGTAAAGTGGGTAAACTCGCGCAGCTTCGACATCTGTGAAAAAGGGATAGGGGGAGGGTAAGGAGGGAGGAGAGATAGACGGCGAGAGAAGAGGACAGAGTGGGAGAGAGGAAAGGAGTGAGAAGGAGAGAGGGAGGGAGAGGGGGAGAGAGGGAGCAGAGCCTTGGCAGAGAGCAGTTGTGGAGAAAATGCCTTGCTTTGTGGAGAGAATTCTTCCAGGGCAGGAGGGAGAGGTGAGACAGAGCGCCGAGGGCGGTTTGCTGCCAGGTAAGACTTTCTCACTCACTCACACGCGCACCGCACACAGACACACACCCCTCATGCAAACACACACACACACACACACACACACACACACACACTCAGGAGTTGAGTGTTACGTCGTGGACGGCTTTGCTACTATTTGCAGCTGGCAGGAGCCAGACACGCATGTGTAGTGATGTAGTGGGTGGTGTCAAAGTGAGCGTGTGAGTCAGGAAACAGCAGGTGGAATGTTTGTTTTCTGGAAAGAAAAGTGTGTAAGTTTCACACACGTTTCCACACACAGGATTCTGAATGTCCGTCATATGTTTTTATGATTTTTAAATCTTGCTTCTTCTAAAAGTTTTGCCTTTGACTTGTGCTAGGCCTTGTTGCACTGCACTCCTCCACTTGTTACATCCACTATTAGAGTTTTGATATTCAGCTGGGAAGTAACATTTAGCCTTCATGAACAAAGTCTTTTTTTTTTCAATTATCAAATATTGTACAATTTTAACCACTTCATACTTTAAGTGCACTTAAGAAGGAAAAACTGTACCTTTGTCATTTATGTGCATTTACGTAATATCATTAATTAGTTACTTCACAGATTGATATTTTCAGCTCAACCATATGTATAATGTATTATCTTTAATATTATGTATTAATAAAGGTTTTACTTGATGTTGTTACCTTGCACACCTCTTAAGGCTAAAGACAGGAATTATTTAAAAGTACCTAAATCCCACAGCTCTGACGCCAAGTGCAGATGTGCTCAGATCTGTCATGGAGTAATTTGCGGTGTTGGGTGCGATTGATCTGGCTGTGTGGATACAGATGTTGTGATGGAGAGGTTTGTCATTGGAGGGATTTTCCACTCGGCTGATGTAAACAGTGTCTGTTGAAGAAAGGCTAAAGAGTCTTTTTCTCCCTGGTGGAGACACGTTTCTGAGAGGAATTATCCTCCTTGTGTACAATTAGATTTTGCCCTTTTGGTTAAATAAATACTGTGTCTGTGAACATAAACACAGATTTACACACGGCTCTGTGAGCCGTCTGCCTCTCGAGTAAAGAGAGCGCCTCAGCCTGGGCCTGAGATTTCTCGTTGAGGCAGAAGTTGGCCGACTCCAACTTCTCCGCTTGCTGTTTATTTGTTTTTCCAACAAATGGAAGCAGAGCGAGAGGTGAAGTCAGAATTGAATTTGGCTTGCGTTACCGTGGCGATCTGGCACGTCCCATAGGACTGCTTCGGTTGCAGTGTGCCGGGCACGTGTTTATCATTTCACTGATGTGTACAGTATGCTACTGGTTTACGCACGGCGTGTGTGTGTGTGTGCTTTTTTGCCTCTGAGTAGTGGGTGGTGGTAGCAGCGTTCACCAGAGAGACGTTTTACTAAGCAGACATTTCCCCCTCTGTTTTCACTCTGACCTGGTTGGAGATTGATGACTGAATTGTGGAGTACATGTTAACAGTAACCGGTGATTTATGAAGATACTTAGGGTAAGTGAGGCCGCACAGGCTTGAGGGGAAGAAAAAGATATAGCCTTTTAAGTTAATGCAAAAATATTGCCTTTTTAAGTAATAATTGTTATTACTACTGTAGGGGTTTGAACTGAGGTCTGACTTTAAGTTGGATGTGCACAATGTGCAGTGTTAAGCTTTTCCTTTTCCGTTGGCTACGAGCCCTCCTTTGTCTCAGGCTTTTTAACTCTGACTCTGTTCAACATGGAAAGTTTTTGCAGGAAAAAAAAAAAAAGATGCAAAGAAATGAAACGGCGCGTCTGGATCTAAGGATGGATATTGAAAGGTTCATGTAGGTAGCTGAATTCAAATCTTTGAATTTAAAAAAAGTCCACTTTTTTTTTTCCCCTGGGTGAACCACAATGGAAAACTTTTCTTGGATGAACCCTTGCACTGCAACAAGTGCACTTGTGTGTGTTTTGGCAGCACCTCTTAGCCAAAGATCCCTCAGAAAATCTGCATGCAATTTTAGAAGAATCAGATTCTTTTCCCTTTCCTCGGCTTGTGAGCTCACGTAATATTATGCGCAGCGAGACAACCCTCCCCTCTGTTCAAACATCAGACTCAGTCCACTTGTGTGTGAGCTATAGCATTTTTAAGAAATAAAAGCAATTTTAGGGAATATTGAACGGCGCTTCCTCTGGAAGAGGGATGGCTTTCATTTTTTTTCAAGGCACCTCTTAGACTGAGTGAAATGTTTCCCCTGTTCGCTCAGGGACGACTTTATTTCTTACCAGGGATTTAACACTCACTCAGTCCCCTCATAAATACAGCGTCCCTCAGCCCTTCGCTAGCCATAACTCATGCACTAACTCTCTAGCTAACTAAACTCATATAGCAGAGCCAACACTTGTTTGTCTTTTACCTCAGTCTTTCTCCCTCACTCTTCCTCTCGGTCTCCTTTCCTCCTCTGCGCTGATTTATACATGACAGAATCTTCTCTGACTACCGTCTCACCAGGCTCCTGCGCTGATCTCCTCGGTCCACTCGTGGAGTGGGTTTTAGAAGAAATGTGCATTTGAAAATGAGCCAGCCTAATCTGCTTGAGGCTATTTAGAGTGAGTCTAATGCTCCAAGAATGAGCGAGAACAACACAGGAGAAAATGCGGACGTCCCTCTCAGCGTGTCACAACACAGCTCAGGTCTCCAAAGAACGAAGCGGGCCTTTGATTTGCTGATGAAAATCTCTCTGTGAGGCAGGGAACATGAAACTGCTTCTTTCAAGGCACCTGTTGAAGCCACAGTCTCCTAAAAGAGGGTTTGTGTGAGGTTTGTTCAGTTTTTTTTCTACCTTTACAACACCCACATGTGGAGTTTTCCCTTTTTTTTAGCATGTTTTTTTCAAAGGTGCGGTAACTAGATCGCTGATAAACTTTAAGCCATGTAACTTTGAGCAGATGAAAGTGTTCAGATGGGATATTACAGTGTGGTGGAAGCAGTTTAGTGATCTGGTGCCGACTGGCATTTTGGGAGGAGACGGCCTTCCTGGCGTGGTTCCCGTATTGGTTGTTAACAGCCTGCTGGTACCTTCTGTTCTCTCTGTTCAGTCCCACTGGCCCGACACTGACAACTCCTCAAGCATCTGAAGACCCTCTGAAGTCAAAATCGCCCGTTTTGATGTCTCATGGCAGCGCCCTGCGTTTTGTTGTCTTTGCGTCTGAAAACACAGGCCCTGCTTGGAGGAATTACCCTCAGTACTCGTCGGTGTCAGATGGGGGAGGAGGGTATCATCCTCCTACGATTTCCCTGTTCTCCTTGCTGTCCTTCCTTTTTCTTTTTGATCTCACCATCAAATCTTCCCTGGTTTTTATGAGTGACGTTTACCCGAGAGCAGCTTGGGAAATGGCTGGCTGAAGAAGACGTTTCAGAAAATGCGCCCGAGCAAGCCATCACCTTTGATAAAGCCATACTTCCAGTGGGAGAGGAGGAAGAAAGCTAAAGAGTAAGAGCATTGTTGATAATGAAAAACGCCATGAAAGAGGGAACGTCTCTCTGATCCCAGCTTGTTACACCAACAATGTTTAGTAGAACAGATACTGCAGAGCTTTTTCCCTGTTGCTGTATCACAATGAGTGTTTGACCCGGATGACTGGTGGGAGTCTTGGGTTCCACACTGTGCACTTATTGCACATCAGTTTGGCACCAAATATTCTCATAACAGAGGGAGTCACACTGGCGCTGCCACCAACCCCAGCATTCCTTCAGCTGTGCTACAGTTTCGGCAAAAAGCTGGCAAGACACTTGAGATAAATGCATAAAAAGAAAGAAATGATGAGGAAGCGGAGGGTAGTCGGCGGCATAGAGAGAAAGAAATGTTAGCTTTAGTAATTACTACCTCCACAGAGAAGCAGTGGAGAGGACAGTGAGGCAAGCAAGCGCATGAAGGAGGCCCCGTGTGCAGATAATGACGGGGTATCATTGTAGCTCTGACAGCGCTAATCTCACAGTGTTCCACAGTGTGCGTGTGTGCGTGTGTGTCTGTAGTTTTGTGTGTATGCAGCAAATGTAAATACAGTTGGAGATGCACGGAGGTTGTGGTACAGTATCGACGACTCGCGTTCAACCAGGAAACCATCAACTTGACAGTTTATCCAACTCCTCTGATAGATGCCGCCTCGCAGAGCTTCTCAAAAGACAATTTGAAACTCAGCAGCTTCTCGTTAATCCACCCAAACTCGCTTTTATCTGTGCAATAGTAAAGAGGAGCAAATAAGAGGAGAGTAGTCCAACTTTTTGATGTAGTTTTTTGCTTTTTTTTTTTTTTTTCTTCTTTTCTATTTGAAGTCGTGAGACAGTCATTTAAGGCTCAACACACAACACAGGAGAAAGTGTTATGAATATGTATCAATGCAACATATGGCAGCAGTAGCGCTGGGACTAGGTGTGTCCAGAAGGTAGAGTGCTGCCGATGCATTATTCTCCATTTAAATTACCAAAGTAAGAAATGCAGCAGGGAGCTGCGAGGTGTTCGCCGTGTCTTTAAACGGGGCAGAGGAGGCTTGTGCAAAAACAGCAGGAACTGAAGAGCTGTGGTGAGCACAGTAGTCGGGGATCTGAGTTTCCTCGATTTGGCAAAAAAAAAAAGTCAGCAGGTTCAAATTCAGCACACTTACTGACATGAGTGTGATTAAAAGTGATATTTCTGACACATTAGGATGCGCACAGGAAGTAACCTCCTCTAAAGCGTTCATTATTAGATGCATGACAGACCTGAATATTTATAAAATAGGTTTTAATAATTAATAGGAGCAATCTGCTCCCGTAATTCATCAGATTTGCACTTCAACAGAGTATCCGTTTTCACTTTAAAATAATAATAAGAGGAATATTAATGTTGCAGAAATGTAAAACGGGCAGCTGGTTGCGGCGCAAATAGGCAAGAGCGCGCTCCATGTTCACTTCTGAGGCTTTGCTTCAGCCTGCCACTTTTTAAATAAAATTACATCTTAAGCCGTCAACGCTGCACCATTTTAGAAACTTCAGTTGTTCAGTAAGTGAGAAGCTTCTCACAAATGTGGCAAGTCATGAAGATAAAGCTGCAGGAAACAAAGTGGGTTTGGTGTAGAATGCAAAAGTAGTCGCTGTGGTTTTATCAAAAGCAAATTTATTTGTTTGAGTCAACTAAGCAGCACTTCCTTTTGTATACTGAGACCCAAAATAGACAGCATTTCTTTTTTCCTGTAAAGCACCTTTGCTTGTTTCATCATTTCAGTCATTTTTACCCCCCCCCCCCCCCGCCCCCAGTCCCCCTTCCTCCACTTCTCACCCCCACCTCCCCCGCCCCCCCTTTATGGTGCATGCTGTTTTATCACACCTTCAGATTCAGTCACAGCGCATTCCCGCCTCGACTGAGCTCCCACAATTTTAGGGGAAAACTGTCACATTTACTTCTGCCTGTAGTTTTGCATCGAACTTTTATTTCACTGCTGTCACTGACAGGATGGCGATTATCATCCTCGCCGAGGATCGGTTTTTCACGACGGTGTGGAAATGTCAATGTGTACCTCAGAAGAAAAAAAAGAAAAAAATTGACGTGACCTGCAGCCACGAGACGGAAAGGAGCAGAGGAGCAGAGGAGCTTCGAGCGCAATGCCCTGCTGTCTATGAGCTCTGCAAACGTGCACAACACGCATGCACCCACATGACTAATATTGGTCACAGCCACTTATCATACAGTATATGTTTACAGTGTGTTGTGCACCTGGCCGCATTTCCCCGACCAAACAGACACGTAGAAGGCACTATAAAACGTCTCATGATCACAAACACACTCCTGTCGCTTCGATTCTGCTTGCCAGATGAGCTGTAGTCCCAAAATCAAAGTTCTGGTAGAAGAGTTACAGCTGGGTCTACAGAATATAAATACTGTGAGTATGAAGACTGTCTGAGAGTGTGTTTTGTTCGAAATGTGACTGTTCTTCTTGAGAGGAAGGCTTTGAACAGTAGACAGCAGAAAAATCATAGAAAGTAGAGTTTTCTTTGAGTCGGGGATCCTTTTCTGGTCAGGTACAGAAGCTGCTCGGGATGACATTTTAACAGGCACCTTTGATTCATTCTAATGCATGTAAAGTCCAAAAGAAGAAAGTCTGTCAGGCAGAGCAAATGTTTTAATGGTAGCCAGGGATCGATGCTGTCAGCGCAGGCATCCTGTCTGGAAATACATGCTTTCTTTTTTTTTTGGGGTTAATGTCACCTCCTTCTTTTCTTTCCAAGGATAGAGAAAGGAGAAAAAGAAGGAAACGGAGCATTGGTGGGGGGGGGGGCATGAAAGGAGGTCAGAGGGATGTGATGCAAACATGCCAAACTGGGCTGAATTTAGGGAAATTGCTTGAAAAACATTGACTCGCACTTTTATTCACGAGGCCCTCGTGTCTGAAAAACAAATTTAAAACGTAACCTTGGAAATCAATTAAGAAGTCCCCAGGCGCTGGAGAGGGGGGGAAAAAAAAGAAGGGTTAGGTCCACCCTTCTTTTTCCTCCCCCCCCACCCTCCCTGCTTGTCTTTTCCTTCCCTCCACTTAAGAGGGACTTGGATCTGCCCATCAGAACAACAGTTTGTGTGAGGAGACTTTGTCAGCAGAGACTTCATTTAATTTTTTTTTCTTTTTTCTTTTTTTAACGGCACAGGGGCCTTATATGCTGTCAAAATGTCTTAAGAGTCTTATTAAAGAAATGCCACAGCTCATTTCCTTGTAATGCAATTCATATGCTGGTGAAAGGGGGCATGTCTAAAGATCTAAACAGCTTTGCTTTTTAGGCTTCACATTAGGGGTTATCTGTGAGGGCTTGTCATTGATTGACATTATCTGGCCTGACAGGGCCTCATATCAAGGTTAACCTCATGGACAAAAGCGCCACCCGCGCGGACACGCCAACACACTCCCTCACATACACACTGAAACGAGGCGAGTCCTGTCGAGTGGGCTGCTACGTCCGTACATGTGTCGGCGTCATCTGCGTGTGTATGCCAGGTGGAGATTTTCAGACTTAATTGATAACTAATGGAGCAGCGTGTGCTGAGTTTACCCCAGAGGGCTGGCACCGTGAGTGTGTGTGTGTGTTTGTCCTGTAGAGACGTAGGTGAGCTAGGGAGGAGCTAGGGACAGTAGGGAGGTGCAGATGGCTTACTCAGCATTTACCATTTCGGGATTCTGGTCAATTAGATGAAGCTCCAAAGATAACAAGGCGGAGTGATCCACGCTCGTCTCT
The DNA here is from genome assembly GCA_037177115.1 of Craterocephalus stercusmuscarum. Taxonomy (NCBI): domain Eukaryota; kingdom Metazoa; phylum Chordata; class Actinopteri; order Atheriniformes; family Atherinidae; genus Craterocephalus; species Craterocephalus stercusmuscarum. Next base: position 15,306,222 of record JBBDHI010000014.1, read on the forward strand.
CTGAACTCTTAGGAAAAGTAGGCCATTTTCTTCACAGGAGAAAAGTGTTCGACTGACACTTTATGAGCACAACACACACGCTCACACTCATATGCAACTCCCCTTCTCCCTCCCAACAAGCCACTAAGGCAAAGAGAGATCCCCGTGACCAAAATACAACTGAAGCAGTTAATCTGTACAGATATTAGCTCAAGGGCCCTTGAGAGGTGCACCGCTGAGCCCCCTCTCCACTGTACTGTACACTGCCTTGCTCCTGCACCAGGCAAGGCAACCATGGGGGAGGGACACAGGGGTCGTCTGCTCATTTGCCATGCCGGTTGGCTTATCAAATTGCACTCCTGGTGTCATGAAACTGAACATGAGTCTCAAAACAAAGCCGCAAGAATAAATTTCCCTTGTTTCAGCCTGTGGAGACGTGGGACTGTGTGCCATTGTGTGTGCGTGTGTGTGTGTGTGTGTGTTTTTTTTTTTTTTTTTCAAGAAAGTTCTACTGCTACACACTTTACAAATTAAGCCATCATCTGGTGCCAGCTGTGAGTCCAGATTTGATGTACAATTTTAACAAGTTAGCTGTGCGTCCCAGGAATTACCCTAAGCAGCAAACAGAATAAAAGTTGGCTGTTTTGGTATGAAGCTGTCAGAATGGCTCTTGTCACTCATGTCAGATTGTTTTTTTTTTTTTTTTTCCTCCCTCAGACCATTTTAGATTGCTTGTCCTCTACTCTGGAAAATACCATAATTACCCTGTTTGTGATGAAGCCGGGGGGCGTATTTGTCCTCAGATCTCAACTTTCCTGCCTGATTGCCCTCAAGTTCAGTGTCTTTCCTCCTCCATCTGTGCTCAAAATATACATTGTTTTCTTCAGCCATTGTCCCGTGCAGTCGGTGAGTGTGTTACAAGGGCCGTTTGTGTCTGCTTTTGTCCTGCAGTGTCTTGTTTGTTTTTTTTCGCGGCGGTGTGACGGGAGCGCGGCGCTTGGCTGAGGGCTTGTGTTTGATAACAGCCCGTGGACTGAGTTGAAGTGAAATAGTCCAAACGGGTTCTTCAAGGTCAGCAGCCCCAAAACGACTGCAGACAATGTACAAGGTCACATTCTAGACTAAAAGCAAAAAAAGTGCTGTATTGATAAAAAAAAAAGAGAGAGAGAGCAGAGAGGAAAACAAGCAGGCAGATGTGCTGATTAATTTTTTTAATAGATCTGCGAGGAAAGGGACAAGTGAAGGGTAGAGTTTAGGGCAAAGGAGACTACATGTCCGTGTTTCTGCCCACTGTATGTACGTTTCTGTATGTGTGTGCAGCCGCATTGATCTTGTGCTGAAATCTAAAAAAAAAAAAAAAAAAATCCAATAGAAATCCAGTGGTTAAAAAAAGAACAAAATGTGACAGATTGGTGCTGGTGGCGGTTTCCAGGGTGCGCGATCTCTCTTCATGCCTGAATCATTTCCTATCATCGCTGCCGTTTGTGTGATCTGTAAAGTACAGTGTGAAAGTACTCTTTCAAAGATCACAAGCATCTCATTTCTCCTGTTTTGACAGTAATGTGCATATCATATAATCTCATCAGCACCATGTTTTATGACAGAGGCAACAGTCACCAGAAGTTCCTTTTTTCCCTTTCAGTCACCTTATGAACAATGTGCCTTTTGTACTCTACCCACTGTGCTATTATCTTTTTATGAAAATAAGCAGAAGGTAATAGACTGTCGTCATCTTTTATGTAGCTTTATCTTTCTTTATCTCGTGTGCTCTCTATCCCTTTTTCTCCCTCCTTCCACACCTAGCCAACCTGCCAAGTCAGTGGAGCTCCAAAGTGGATCAGTTAGTGGCCGATTAAGATTTGAGTTGGGGAAAGCTAATTCCCAGTTCCAGCCAAACCTGTTTATTCAGGAAGACTTAGAGGAACACGAGGCCTGGGAGATTCCCATATGCACCGCCACCCCTTCCTGTCACTGATCACCTGCAGTAACCGTCTCAGTCCTTTAGTAGTGTAAACCCACTTTTCCAGTCCTTTTTCTAAATCCCTTCCCTGTATAGAGTAGACTTCTCCTCAGATGTACCCACCCCACACCCCCATCTATCAACTAGTTGGCAATGGCATTGTTTTTAATCATCAGAACCTCAAAATTATTATTATCGCTTCTGATGCGGCAATTAAAACTTCAGGTCAGAGGCACAACGAGCGGTGATCAGCAGCCGAGCTGAGAAGTTTTAATTAGACGATCAGAACCATTAATGCACAAAAAAAGGTGTGCACTGGGAAATTAACGGGAACGTCTTAATCAGGGTTAGCGACTCCGAAGAGGAGTCAAGTGAACAGAGAGCAAAAAACAAATCATTTCCGCACCACTGGGACAAAACTCAATTAAATATGCATGCGGAAAAATGGAAATTTCTCAGCATCCGCTGCACCGACTGTTAGAAAACTGTGGCAAAATCTCACGGTGGGGTCGGCGACCTGCTTATTGTTATTCTTCTGTAATAAAAATGAGAGAGGGGCCAGATGCTGGGGTCTGGGTGCGGTGGCGTAGTTGTCCATCAGTGGCTTTCCGCTTGACTTCCTCACGGCTGTTGCTTCTCCAGCGCGCGGGGAAGAAGCCAGGCAAAAAAAGAGAGAAAGAGGAAACATTCCCTTCTTGCAAGACGAAGAATTACAAAAATAAAAACACTGTCATTTTCAAACGTGTCTGTGAAAGCTCGCCTGTGTGGCTCGGTGATTTTCCTGAAACACACACATGCACACACTCTCTCTCTCTCTCTCTCTTTCTCTCTCTCTCTCTCACAAACATCTCCCTTGAGAGCCGGAGACATGAAAGGTTCACTGAGCTACACACTGGAAGCCTTGTCGATTAATCTGCCAAAGGTTCATAAAGTTATAACCAGACTTTTTTTCCCCCCCCTTCTTTTTAAAAGAGCTACTGCAACTCTCGGCAGCATATTGTAAAATAATCCTGAGCTGAACAGACATCTCCCAGACCTTGTTTGTATTAATTAACTTGAGATATTGCGGGGGGCTTGTCCCTGTGTCAGTCATGTTGGAACTCAGCAGGAATCTACAACAGGCTCTGTCTCTGTGTTTGATTAGTTGAAGAGATAAGCTTCAGTTTAAATAGGTAATATCTACCTCTCTTATATAGACCCCTCCTGTGCGCTCACTCCATACAAACTGCAGCACTGCAGGGAGTTCGTGTTTTTATGGGGCAGCGTTGTTCTCTGAATTAACAACAGTCGGGGTTTTCAATTTTCTTTGTGATGTTACATCTTCCGCGAGCTTATCGCTGAAGCATTTTGGACATAATCTGCCCGGCACTCCATGTTAGATAGAGGTAAAGCCATGACCCTGCCAGTCACAACCATTGGTAACGCTCACATCTTCAACTGCCGCAGGCTTGATTACACTCTGCGCACGTTCGTCCAAATAATGCACTTCCAACAGAGTTATTAGGATTTGAAACACCACTTGATTGGGTGTGATATCCTTCTGGCACACAGACACTCTGCATCAAAAAGCAAAAACAAAAAGACCTGTGGGGCTCAGAGCAGTGGAACAGTTAGTTTGTCATTGCGAGAGGCTGGATGACAGAAACCTCGTCAACCAGCTCTGAGAAGAAGCAGAACCCCAAAGAGCTAATGCGCCGACTTGCTTTTTGACCGAAGATGAAAAAGACCCTGACGTAGTGCAAATGCATTCAACATAGTTTCTTGACTTTTTCCTCATGTTTTGGCCTTATACAGGCACTATGTCGCTCTTCTTTGTGGCCCTGCTCTGTTTCCAGTGAAAATAATGTCACTCTTAACATAAGCAGTGGGAAAAATTAGTTTCAGCTGTTGTGCTCGTACTCAAACCTGCCTGTTTTTTTCCAACTCCCAGTGCTTACTGAGGTGTCTCCTCCTTGACAATTAGCACACCAGGCTAAAACAGAGTGTAAATAATGTCCAGTGCCTGTGACAGTGTTGTTTTTCTTTCTGATATTCATTAATAAGGCAGAATGCTTACTGGACTTTCAGTGTGTTTGTGTGTGTGTGTATATGTGTGAGTAGGGGGGTGGGGGGGGGGTTGGTTGATCCCAGAGGGAAAAGTTGTTCTTTCATGTAGGTCCCCAAAGATTTTATCTCATTGTACGCTATCATGCACACAAATGACTTGAGGTAAACAGCTTAGTGTTACCATAGCAATTCTTATCATAAACAATGGCAAAAAGCTGGTGTGGACAAAAACCCACAGCATAAATAATAGTTCAGACTGCTTCCACAAACCGTTGAACTGCAGCACGTTCCTCCTCTAGGAAAGCGCACATTTAATTTGCTTTAAATCATGTTTTACCTTTACTGAGGAACACAATAAGTAAGTTGTTTTTTTTTTATTATTTAGTTTGAGACCCTAACTGGAAACTCAATGGGTTGTGGTCCTTCACTCCTGTTCCTTATTGTTCACAGAAAATCATACATAAATAAGCACTAATGGACAGAAACCACAGTGTAGGGGTCATTTCCTACAAGCAGCTTGAGATTGCATACAAAGGAAATCGGTAGTTAAAGCATGAAACACTGAACACTGTTAACTAAAAAAAAAAAAAAAAAGACCTCAACAGCAATACCCAAATGACCTCAATATTCCTTTAGAGAATATTTCAGTAAAAAAAAAGAAAAATAACTTGAAAATTTATGTCTTCCACATCCTAATAGTTTTTCCAGCCGGTGCCTTTTTCAAAATCGCTGTCCTCTAAGAGCTGACCCCTTTCACCTTCTGCCTGCAATTGTCTCACACTAAATTGTACAGTAATGTGCCTATGATATATGTTCCCCGCAAAACTGCATAATTCCAGGAGTCATTGTTTTAGAGAGGAAGCCTGCAATGTAAATGCAGTAACTGAGAAAGCATGTGTGGGTAGCGCAGTGTTCATTGTGATCTGTAAGCTCCCTCAAACTGCATATTCTCTAATGATTCCACAACTTTACGAAAGAAAATGAAAACAGGATTTTATGTTGCTCCGATGTGATTTACATAATGCCGGCAATGGCTCACCCATGATTGTGCTTGGCTTTATGGCTGAGGTAAAATGAAGAGGCTCATACTCATTGATATAGAGAGTGGATTGAGTCTTTAAGATAGAACTTTGTTACCTCTGGTATCACACATTTTTCTACACTCTAACACAAGTCGGTATTGCGTATTATCTTAATACCAGTGTGGCTTCAACAGGCACGAAGAAATATCTCTGCTGTGACTTTTCATTCAGCCTCAAAGCTTTGCCTGCCTTTGAATTAAAAAAAAACATTCTTGTTCAAACCCCTGGCGAATCTGCTGCTTCTTTTAAATAAAGAAAAAAGCGTGTGGACGCTGTAGTACTCACTGTCACCCTCTTCTTGCTTTCTGAAAAGTCATTAATGGTCCAGAAAGCGCATTCAGAAGGTGAACGTTGGGGGGCTCTGGAAATGAAGTGAAAGGTAACACAGTGCAGTTTCTGCCCTAAAAAGGCAGCTCTGGATATGGAATGCCACAGGCAGCTGTTCCTGCCTCATCAGACGACATGTTATAAAGATAGCCCCACTTGGGTTGAAATAATGCCACCCATTCCTACCCCAAAGCATGCTCTATCATGTGCTATTGTTCACAGAGGCCCCACTGTAGGGGGGGGGGGGGGGGGGATTATGAGACTTCTTATGATTTATAATATATTGTTGACTAAGGATGTTTAAAATAAAGAAAACCACAACATTTTTATACACATGACCAATTATTCTCCTCTCTTAAAACTCTCATTTAGTCAGTCCCGCCTAACGGCTCATATGAGATCTGAAAAAGCCCAACAGTGCCCAGCGTTTTCACCTCTCATCCTGACAGCTTAAATGTTGCGCAGGAGGGGGGGGGGGGGAGGGGGGGGGGGGGGGGGGGGGGGGGGGGGGGGGGGGGGGGGGGGGGGGGAGGGGGGTGT
>JBBDHI010000014.1:15312255-15343283 GCA_037177115.1 Craterocephalus stercusmuscarum
CATGCACACACCCACACCCACATACACACACCCATGTACACACCTACACACACACCCCGGGTTCTAGGACTGCAGCCTCTTGAGGTGAAAGTGTAGATAACATTTCACAGTGTCTATATAGTGCTGTCATGTGAAGGATTATGTAGCCGTGTACTTGCCGCTTGTTGTACTGTAGGGGGTCTGATAGCTATCTGCCTGTGGTTTCAGCTGCTTGTTCTTATTTTCCCTTCATTTTCTGTCAGCGCTGTGTTAAAAGCTGACCCGCCAATTGTGTCTATAACAGATATGTACAGTATCTCTGTGTGTCCTTCCAGTCTTGTGCTGTTATTGTTAAGTGCTTTTGGGAGGTTATTAATAGCAGCAGTCAACGTCGTTTGTGCCAGTTTGTTTTTTCCATTGTGATGTATGAAATCGGTCGAAGTCGCAGACGCGGAAAAACTGGTTTAAAGTTTGTTTCGGGTGATCCTGAAAGCTCACACTTGAAAAACGACATGCTCGTGCCGTTAGCGATCATTACCTTTAGCTAAATGTATTGTTTTCTGTTATCTTTCAGCTGAAAGGAGTTTATGCACTGAAACGACCTCAGGAAAACCCAAGATGGCCGCCAAAAGGAAAGTTGGCCTAAAACTCAATGCTATCTGTGCCAAGCTGAGCCGCCAAGTGGTGTACGACAGCAGCTCCCAGAATGCAGAAGGAGACCAGAGTGTAGCAGAAAACAGCGAGCGTGGCAGTTCTCACTACGATGACAACGAGACCAACTTCCCCGAGAGCCTGAGTCTAAGTCAGAGCCTTGAAGAGGACCAGAAGAGGCGCGAGGCCATTGAGAAGTGGGTCAACGGCGAGTACGGCGACGAGCCCCCGGTTCCTGACGACGAGCAGGAGCCTGAGCTCAAGGCCAGCAATGACGAAGACGGCCCCCCCGAAGGCGTCTACATGGTACAGCCGAAAGGCTGCAGCGATGAGGAAGACAACGCTGAGGAGCCAGAGGCCACCGTGGGGTCACATGATGGCAGTTACCATGACGACAAAGAAGCTGAAGAGAGGCTTCCAAAAGGCGAGAGCTACATGTCGCAAAGCGAGGCCCAAAGTCGCCAAGCACCTTTCTCCTCTCCAGGTATGTCTCCTCCAAGCAGCACATTCACACCCAGGCCTCTTTTCTCCACGTGAAACCGACTTTCACTTCAAAGCGATCCACCGCACTATCACAGGCTAAAGGCTTAAATAGACGGGAGGTGACATTGCCACATCCACATAGGTTTAAGTGTGCTCATTATTGGAAAGAGACACTCTAGTGTTACAATATGAATAGCAAGTGACATTATTACTCCAAAGTCAGATTCAACTGGCAGGCCAGAGGGGAAAACTGGAACTTGTGTGTGGCTAGCTGTACGAAGAAATTCATAAATGGAGAAGGCTTACAACGCTAGGCATTTAGGCGTTTATGCATTCTCCTAGCAGCTGAGGGCCAAGAGCGCATGGCAGGGCCAGGCTAAGCTTCATATTACACCCAGGATTACATACTGAGTCTTTGATTTTTTCCCTAAGCTCACTAAACTTAGCCACTGCCTCGAGCTCCTCTGTTACATAGAGGAGTCTTCCGTCGAGGGTTTTTTTTCCCTGCAGTTGTCAAATCCAAGAGATCGGTTGTCAAATAAAGTCAGAAATAGGGAAGTTATGTTGCAGTGCCACATCTCCCTACAGCAGATATTTAATGCCTTTCTATATGTTTATTTGCATTCTAACATATTATGCTGTAATATTTTAAGATTCCTATTACAGTGAGCTCCTTTAAATGACTCATAATAACCCTTATTTAATTGTGATATGATGTTCCCTCAGTATAAGTCACTGATTATCAAATAGATAAAGTTGGCAGAGAGTGTTAACAGCACAAACAATCTTTTAAGAAAGTGCTGTTTAGTGTTTTACGCTTTGTGACCCTTGAAACTAGACACATATATGCTTTTAGGAGTGAGTAGCCTGATGGTGCAGAAGTTAAAACACAGTGTTGTAAAGACGAGGAGGAAAAAAAACAACTTGACTATATGAATAGATAAAGTCTGTTTCACACAGAGGGGGAAAAAAAGCATTTTGCAGGTGAGACCGGTTGTTGCGGTACAAAAACAAGTTTTGTTTTGTGCTCACTCACCTCAGTTTAACAGTTTTTTTGGGCTTTCATCTAGGTTTAGGTATATACCTCAGAGTCATGTACACATGTTCCTTTTTGTCATCATTTCTTTCGGCTTTCACCAAATATACAGCAGTACAGCTGTTCTGGCCACACACAGAATTGAGGGCAGGGGCTTCTGAGAAAATGGCTCAGGTTTCATTTCAAGAGCAAATGAAAAGTGCTTTGTGGTTTTAATTAGTCATTTTTTTTCTATTTCATGGCCATAAAACAGGCTTGTCTGTAAATATGTGCCGCTGTTGTGTAGCAGGTCTACACCTTTCCCTCTCAAGGTTCCTCTGCTACTTTAAATCTCACAACAAAGCCGGTGTTTGAAGACAGCGAGGAAAGCATGCTGCATCAGTTGCAAATCTTATCTTTAGAGTTTGTTTTGTTTTGCTTTTTTATTTTCTGAGTTGCTCTTTGTTGATTGTAACTAGGGCATCTATATTGCCATGTTTCTGCTCAGCTCACAATTAAAACATTTTTCCTTCCTCTCCCTTTCGCTCTCTCTCTCTCATTCTCTCTCTCTTTTCTCGCCGCTGTCTTTCAAAGGCTGATGTGGAGTGCACATAATTATGCATATAAACATAGTGGCTTAATTATCTCTCACAACATCAGTGACAATGTAATTAACAAACATTGCAAGATCAATGAGAGAAACTGCGACCTTCAAAACATTTAACTCCTCACATTGAGGCATCGTGCGGATTTCCTATCAGTGCAAAACCCCAGAATACTTTTCCTAGATAATTTAGATGTCGCATTAGAGCCCTCATAAGCCAGTCAATGGAAAAAAAAAAAAAACAATGAATAAAAAGTATGAAAGCAATGACAGAGATGTTCATAGCGATGGATCAAACAGGCTTGACCATGACTTCCATTTGCAATTCTGGGTTCACCCCAAAAGGTTATTGTTCATTTCAAGCTATTTCAAAGCTCCCTCTATTTACTGCCTGTTAATTAACTAAGCAAACAGTGAGGAAGTTTGAAGCTCTGCACTTTTTGTGCGACAAATTACATCAAACAAATGCACATAATGCCATTTATTCATAGCAACTCTTTATTAGCTTAGCACTGTCCATTTAAACAGAACACACTCAAACTAATTCCCTGATATGAACATAAATAGCTTTTTAAAACTGTTTAAATGATTGAATGATGAATCCCACTGTTCACAAGTTTTATTGATGGGTTTTAGGGTTAGAGTAGTTTATTAAAATCAAATGATTTCCATTATGTATTTGTGCAGCTGTACTGAAACTCTTTAGGAGCTATTCAGACTCCAGATTAGTCCATATATAGGCACTAGCTTGCATCTTTATCATCAGCAACACCTCTGCCTCTCAGTGCTGAGACCAGTGTAGCCGTGCCACACTGATGGCCTTGTTTGGTCAGCAAATGGAGATATAATGCCCATCTGTTATCATATCAGGAGGAAAAATGTGTCCTAATTGCCTCAAATGTAGACAAGGCAGGTCTGCATCGTGTGTCGGATTTTGCTTGCCTGAAGTGTCAAGATTAAGAACCACTTGTTTGTGGATTTTTCCAGTGTGGCCACAGAGAGTGCGGATGGAAATGTCAGATGTGTTAGGAGAAAAAACAGGGTGAGGGCAGAAGAAAAACGCATGAAATTATTTATTAATTCATTTATTTCAAAGGGATGTATAATAACAGAGGTAATGGGGCAAAGTTTCAGTTTATCCTATACACCATGCGTGGTTTCATGCCACATCATTAAGAGGTAGACAGATAGCGACTGAGTAGAAAACTCATTTACATGGCGTTTTAGAAAGGTTATCTTTTGCCGGCCCCAGTCATAATCCCTTCAAGTCTACTCATTTGCCTTTCATTGATAGTATGTCACCTGACCAGGCTAATTTCTGAGAGAAGGTGATGATAATACTCCAAGCAAATATGAAAAAGAGACGAGCACAAACGACAGACTATTTCACTCTTTGCAATTATTTCCTATAGTTTTCCTAAAGTTGGCTCATATATAGCAGAAACAGTCAACATTTACTGTCATGGTTAAGAGATATTTGATATTTGTATTAGAAAAGTAGAATATTTTTAAAACATTTATTGACTTGATATTTTGTTTTACTTTTTTTTACAGTATATTTTAGTAGGTCAAGTTAATTCCCATTTTCTACGAATACAGCTGCCCTATTTGTGGAATTATATGATCTAAATTGAGATGTACATTATGAGAAAAAATAAAAAATAAAAATCAACAAAAGACTGGATTTTACAGTAGAATATTTCATCATTTTAAACGACCATTATTTTTGTTGTACTTTTTATGTCATAATCAGTCAAGTAAAATCTCAAATAGGGGGTAAGATTTTGCCCGTATCTGCAGTGTCACTTTGTGGTTTTGGTACTGTACATGTGAAAACATGCAAACATGTTGGTATTTCCTCTCAAATACGCGATCTGTTTCTGTTAAATTTTTCATGCCTCTTCGATCCACCAGATACTCTTTCATACTGACCCACAGAGCAGGGGAACAACCCCAACATGGTGAATGGAAATTTGGGGATTATTTTACATGCTGCGAGGAGACGTGAAGAGCAGGACTCGGAGACTGATTTAGCAATAACTGAGAAATATGAGACAAGAGAAGAAATATTTGTGTATTAATTACCTCGGACGGTAGGTGGTATTACCTCCGCGCCAGCTCATGTGTACTCTAGTGATGAAAACAGCGATAAAACAAATTTTTAAAAAAGACTTTGGACCTCTTCCCTGTGACTGTGCCAAGGCTGAGTTAAGAAGGCCAAAGGTTTGACATGGCCCTGTTGAAATAATCATCTTGTTCATAACTAGAATATGTGTGTTCTTGACTCCTGCCTAATATGAAAAGTGACACAGCAAGAGACTTTTGGAAATGAGTTCAACAAGTAAACACAACAGTTGGCTGACTGGCGGCCTAACCAGTGCCAGTTATTTCTTTGACGTTTTTTTCTTCTGCTTTATTCACCTCTACTCTGCACCATTTCCTCTTCATCCAAGCTCTTCTGCTTTACGCAGAGCTCAGTCTCTCCACTGCTCTCAGGCCAAATCATCCTTTCTTTTCTTCCACTCTGACCACTTGTGCTAACCTGGATCAAACTTAATGGTGCAGAATTAATCTTCACAAAATGCAATTAAACTATACATTGACTGTATTTCGCCTACGTCCTTGGGGAAGTTGTCCAATTTAATGAACTCTTAAAATGCAAGTGATGTCTCAGTTCATAAATGCGTAAAAAAGAGCAGGAATTTGTTCTTTTAACTTCTGAAGGTGACACAATAATTATGTTATCTTGAATCAAATGCATGCACCCAGATGCAATAATCTGTCTGTAGAAAGCACTTAAAACTCTGACATGAAGGAACGTTAAACATCTTTGATTGTATAAAAATTTGCAGCTAAATATTCTGATAACCTTTCTTCCTCTCGAAAAAGCTGAATAAACTGATTTTTTTCCTCTCCCAGAGTTTCACTTTTACTAAAACTACTGCATCTAGAAAAAAATATCCCTCCATTCGACAGAGAAGATTTCAAGATTTTGCATAATTCAATAAAACACTAATATTAACCTTTATTTACCAATCAGATATGATGAAAAACAAGATGCCTGATATGGACAACATGCAAACATGACAACGCCTGTGTATCCAGTGTAGTCTTTTGTACCGCCACCTGCAAATTCTGCAGGACTCACTCACAATGCAACCAAAACAGGAAGAGCCTCAGACTGCTTGTTTGTAGACATATAAATACTCAGACAATTACCGATGCTGGAGCTTGCAGTGCACAAGCACTTTTCCTGTTGTCAAATTTGCTATAGTTCTGATATTATGAAGATAACAACATATGATACCTTCTTTTTAGAAAGATGGAAACTATGTGTATTTATATCGGTGCATATTTAGCTAAATGTTGATTCACTTTACAGTTTTATTTTAGATATAGTTTTACATCTCGAGGCCATTGAAGTAATGCAATTTAAAATGCAGTGCAAGTATTTTCAAGACCTATACATGTGACACTCTTTCTGTTTTCCTTTGTGCAGGAGAAGCATCTGCACTGCGAGACTATGCAGCCAACACCATGAATGAGTTTCTAGGAATGTTCGGTTATGATGACCAGCAGGTAAGGGATGAGCTGACCAAGAAGATCAGCTTTGAGAAGCTCAAAGCCGCTACCTCAGACACGTCATCCCTCAGCAGCGAGGAGGCCTCACGGCGTGCCCGCTTCTCCAAGTACGAAGAGTACATTCGCAAGCTGAAAGCTGGCGATCCCCTACCTTGGCCCTTGCATGCTTCCCCACCCAAACCGGACGACCTCAACTCAAAACTGACCCAAGAAAAGAGTGCTCCCATGCTCCAGACCTCTGGATGCCTACCAGGGGCTGAGGCACCAATCTACCCCTCTAGCCTGGACCATAAGCAGCCGGCTGCACCTCAGATGGGTAATTCTCAGCCACCCAATCCTTCCCACTTGCAGAACGTAGCCTCCAGAGCCTCCAAATATGACTTCTTTATTCAGAAGCTGAAGATGGGTGAGAGTTTACAGCAGCAGAACGGTAACACTTACAAGCGACCCTCTAAGTACGACCTGGAGAACGTCAAGTTTCTGCACCTCTTTAAGCCCGGCGAGGGCAACCCTGACATGGGTGGTGCCATTGCCTTTAAGACTGGTAAAGTGGGTCGCCCTTCGAAGTATGACATCAGAACGATCCAGAAGCTAATGCCGGGAAACCCTGAAGCATCACTGATGCCCAATGTCCTTGCTACGGCGCCAGGGAACCCCGGAGCTCCCGGTGTCCCCACTGTAGGAGCAGCCGGGGCCAGCATCGCCCCAGGGCTCACAATGGACCAGGCAGGACACATAAGCTTCAATGCTGCAGATTACATAAAATCCAGCTTTTCCAAGACTGACTCCATCACCACAGGCACCGTGTCCTCTGTTAAGTAAGTGTGTTCATCTAAAAAAGCCTTCAGCCAAAGTTACCTTATATTTATGCAAACTATTAAGCACTTGTGATCATATTCATTTTCACATCTTTCTCACAAGTTTCAAGCATGACATTTTGGTTGTAAATAGAATAATGAAAGGGAAAAAATGCACAGCAGTAATTAAGCCTAGCTGAAATGGGTGTGGCTGAAATAAACAGACTTGTGGTTTATCATCAGATTAAGCAACAGAATTAAGTTTTAGTTGAGCAAAAAAAGTTTATTGCCACATACTTGACCATTGTGGCACAATCTGCCCCAAATGACATGCTCTTCCTCAGTCCTCTCCTCTCTGATGCTGCATATTTAAGGGCTGTGTACTGATAAACATGAAATATGGCCTCTGTAAAGAGTTAACTCAGTGGACAGGGGACAGAAAGAATTAAGCTGTGAATCTACTTTTTTATTGGACATTGTAAACATACACTTTACTTTTTGACACATTGCATTTAAGGAGCTATACCTTGTATTATTTTAATCTTTCTAAGAAAAATGGTTTCTACACTGTATATTACAGTATGTGGTAAAAGGCGGAAGTCGGACTTATCCCTTTTAAGTCCATAAAAATGAATGACTCATCGATTGCGCATATGTACGAGTCTAATTCTTAGCTTTGGCGTGACATTCTCTTTCTCGGCCAATAGGGTTAACTTCCGTAACTTCCAGATTCCCTAGGGGAATGATCTTACTGGCTGAACAGAATCCAGAAGTTACGGAAGTTAAGCCCATTGCCAAAGCTAAAAATTAGCCACTTTCGCTAACTAAAATGGATTGGATTCGTGCATATGCGCAATCAATGAGTCATTCATCTTAATGGACTTACACCTTTTACCACATAATATACCTGTTAGAAACCATTTTTCTTACAAAGATTAAAACAATATCAGCTACAGCTCCTTTATTTGCACCAAAGCAATAAACACATTAATATGTTATAACCAGTTAAAGTCATCTAACTTCTTATTGAGATAATAATTACAAGTTATTTGGTGGACTGAAAACATTTCAAACTCACATCTGTATCTTCTTCACATTGATAGTCTCTCAGTGGAGCGCCTTGGACCTAATTTGAAGTTCACAAACACTTAACTGCTTCTGTGAGTGAGTTAGGCTAGTGCCCAGGTAATTCCTACCCTCACAGAAGCCATCAGGAATGTAGTATGAAATAGCGCATAGCGCCCAATAGATCCACGACATGATGAGTTGCGAAGGCACACGAAGTGTTTACTTGCTATAGCACTCCACAGAGACTGATTTAGCACAGTCATCGCAAAGTGACTGACTTCTTTCGTTTGGCTAGGGTGTAACAACTCTCCCTTTAATTACTTTGGAGCCATGACTAACCTCCCGGCGAGTTGCTGGGCCCGACCCAACACTGCCTGACGAGTGCACTTTAAAGGAAGCAAACGAGGGGTTTAGGGAGCTAACCTACAGCTGTGTGCGTTACCAGTAGCAGGGAGCTCCCTGAGTCTGTTTGATTGGTTTTGACCTTGTCTCTATTTAGTCAAGACCTATCAAAGACACGGTTTAAGAGCCCTCGGGCAGCTCTCCCTCAGGCTTTGGCCTTTGTTAGGTCGGGGCTCTGCAAAGCTACACTCCTGGCTAACTGACCCAGTCTGGTACTTGTACACAGGGAAGAGATGGGGTGCTGGGGAGGATGTGTGGCAGTGCATCCTCCCCTCTGGGCCAGATTAACCTCAGGTCATACCCTGTGTGGAGCTGCTCACATAGAGCTAAATGCCACTTGCTGAGAGGGAGCAAACAGAAGCAATTCTGTATTATGACTGTTATTCTGCAGGCAGCGGTGCTGCCAGCTTCACAAAAGGATCATAACACAGGTGACAGAAGGCAAACACCCTTCCACAGTCTGCATCTGTAATGTGATGAATTCTTTATTTCCTGCCTTCAAATTAATTAGTTTGAGCTGAAATTTGCACTAAGTCTATCAGCTTGATCCATATGGATCTGGAGTTGTCTTACATCTTTGTTTGAACTGGTTCCAATCAACATTAGAGACAAACCCTCCAGAGATTATTAGAAAAGACCTTTTCAGAGCTTCCCCCCCCCCCACACACACATCCCCATGATCAAGTTTTGCATACGAGCACCCACCAAAATACCCCCATAAAAGATTGATGTCATTTTGCTCCTGCATTTTGCCTTTCATTGGTTGGGAGGCCATGCATCAAAGTGTGTGCCTTCCATCCTTAATTCATATGGCACATGAAAATGCTGTTATGCCACAGGAAAATGTATATTGATAGTCTAAAGTTTGGGAGCGGCTTGTAAGTAAATATTGTGTCAGTTTGTTCTTATTAACAACAGGCAGCTCTGCCTCACCATTAATCCTGTCTCTTTTGTGTTTGCTGTTGCATTAGGAATGGTCTGCCTCCAGATAAACCCGCCAGCGACGACATCAACCTCTACCAGAAATATATTGCCAGGTATGCAAATCCCTCAGTGTGCCGCACCAGTAGAAATAGACTCAAACTTTTATTTTTTCTTATTTTTAATCCACTTATGGTGCACTTTACTCTGTGAGGTAACTACATTGTAGAGTTCTGTGAGATTGTTCTGTGGGCAGTAAATTCATTGAGAAAAGGCTCCAGTTTATATGCTGAAAGAAAGAGGAAGAACAAGGCGTAATGAAAGAGAAATGGTTTGATGAGAGCTCACTTTGACTGGGTGAATAAATGCTCATGGCGCATAGCGCTGAAACATGTGCGACTTTTAGCCACAACTGACTCAGAGAGGACATGAGACCGGTTCCTCTTGAGTTCAGCCGTCTACACACATGACAAATTGGTTGATCTAAAAAGTCAGTCATTCACTTTAACAGACAAAGGCATCAGAGGATAGAAGGTATCTTATGTTTCAGTGGACACGGAACAATCTTTCCCATTCTTGATTCATCTCGAGCCGACACTGGAAAGGTGATTATCACTTGTTTGTTTATTCTGTTTAAAAAGAAAGAAAAACAGCATTTGAAAAGCCAAAGTGGCTTTGGCGTTAATGATTACTTCTCCAAGCCATAACATGAAGGGCACAAATCAAAGCCTTGGCACTGACAGAAGCACACATCCTCTCCTGCACACACATTCACATACACACACACACAAAACCCCTTCCTTGGACTGATTACATTTTGCAAGAAGATTTAATTAAGGAATTTTTAATGAGGCTTCTGCTGGCACTGCCAAGAACTGTTTTGATATTTGCGCTGCATAATGCATAAAATTTGTCTAAACATCTCGGCAGTTGATGCACGGGGAGGTTGCAGATAAGCCCAGATACAGTTTCAATTTCCGTGTTGCGGTTGGAAAAAAAGAGAAAGGAAAGAAGAGGAGGGAGGGAAAAAATGGAAAAGGAGGGCTCATAAAAAGGGCAAATGTAGCAGCGAGAGGGGAGATAGAAGTGGGGGGAGGGTCCTATTTAGAGGCAGGGCTAATGAGTGCACAATAAGATGGAAAAACAGCTTTGTTAATGTGTTTTTATTCAACCTTTCCAAAAAAGGGAGAGAAAAAGTCGATTTTTTTTCTTCAAAACATGAAGTGTTTGGTGTTTAAAAGAGATTTCCTGGTAGTGTTTAGCAGCAGTTTTCACTCTTTAAATGCGTTCATGCTCCCACCATTGCCTCAGCACTTTGATCTGTGTATCTCTATTGTAACTGGAGATGCGCTGCAATCTCTGTATCGTGGCGATATTAATATTTAATCTGCTGCTGAATAGCAGAGGCCCATTAGGCCCCCTGACGCGGCAAGTGGGAATTGTCCAGAGGCAAAGTGATACAGCTGGGCAATGTGCAGAGGGGTGGGTCATGGTCTGAGGGGGATGGGAAGGGGGGGGGCTTTGTGTGTTAATCATTGTGAATGTGCATGTTTTGCATAAAGGAAAAAAATTGTATAAAAATCATAAATAGTTGGAACATATTTTGACTTTATGGTAGCTCAACTTCTGGTTTGACTTTTCCAAAATAGCCATCAGACCTACTCAAAGCACCTTCCGCCTCCATCGCAGCTTTCTAGACTTAGACGCACACACTCACACAGCCAACTTAAAAACAGTGGTGGATATACCATTCAATTAACTTAATGAACTCAGCAAAGTGATCTGTAAATGCAGCTCTGGGATAATCCCAACAAGGAAAAACAGAAAGAGAGATGGAAAACATATTACTTAGCCCCCGATTCCCCCTCTCCTATGCACTATAGCAGATGGAGTCCTTGGCAGCAGCAGTGCAAATGTTTGTTTGTGTGTTTTCACTGGTAATTGGAGGATTTTAACAGTCATCATCGTCAGGCTTATAATCACCACCATAAAAGTGGCTGTACTGAGGCAAGTAGCTGCCTTCTCTGTTGTTTTTTTTTTTTTAAACTATCACCGGAATAAATCTGGTGTCTGGCCTCCGGTTCAACAAGTGAAAGGATATGAGACCCGTTACCTCAAAAAGCAAAACTGGTTAATCTGAGAGATCTGTGCATTGATTTGACAAGGAGTTTCAGTGTGATGAGAAATAAAGAAGTCATATGGTTCCTAATGATTGAGTGGCTGTGTGTAAATGTGAAGAGAAAGGGTTTTAGCTTAATAAGTTTCTCTTACGGCTGCTTTGGAAATAAATGAAGATAATTTGGTTGAAATTGGTGTGACAGACGGGCAAATTGTCGCAAGAGTGTGGAAAGCAGCAGTCACTTTGAAAGTGCGAGCTGCGTTAAACTGAAGGTGAAATGAGGTGAGATGAGCACGGCGCCTTTGAGAACTCCTTCACCCGTTTTATTTGTTGGATTTCAGGTCATTCAAATGATTTCTTCACTAACCGTTCTTGATTTGCTGCGAATAATTTTTTTCAGTCACATCTTAGCGTGCTGCCTCTTAATCAGTTTTTTTTCACCCCAGTTATGTATGTGTTCCCTCTGTGATATGTTGGCAGGTTTTTTTTTTAAATGCAATGCTCTGTGTGGCTGTTAAAACGTGTCCTGCAACTCGGTTTTCAGATTCTCTGGGAGTCAACACTGTGGTCATGTGCACTGCGCCTACCAGTACAGAGAGCATTATCACTGCATGGACCCTGACTGTAACTACCAGGTCAGCGTGAGTACTTTGTCACTTCTTCTAAGCACAACCCAAATGCACATTTAGGATTTATCCAGGTTGCCAGAATATTCCAAGGGCCACCTTTGTTGGTTAAAACCTGCAAGTTATTAAAGTGCATTGTTTTTGATAAGAGGGCTGGGCGTGGTTTCTAGGGTGTTTTATAGGATAATATAATATGATGCCAGAATGTATCATCCTGTGATTAATTCTTACACCCAGTCAAAGTTTACAAAGTGGAAAAAATATGTTCTTAGGTGTGGAAACAAATGTTTAGATTGCAATTTACATCTGTTCAGTTTTCAGGCATCTACAGGCACAGGTGATTGTTGATAGTTTGCCTTATAGATATTGTTCTATTAAATAAGTTTGTTTAAAGTCAGGCTGAAATACGGGTCCTTTTAGCTATTTTTCTTTTTTTTTGTTTGTTTTTGCTTTTAAAGACGCTGTCACTGTAAGGGGCCTGCCTTTAATCCACTCTCATAATCTTGCCCTGGTCCTGTGAGACGTCGCGTTCAGCAAGGGAAGGAAGAAAAACACAAAGCAGATCATAATACAGGCGTTGTGTTTGCTGTAGCATATGGCCTGAGAGAGGCAGACAAACACTGGTAGATTTGTTAAAGATCTTCCTGTTTGACTTGTCCCTTTCTTAACAATTTTCCGAATTAAGCCATCTTTAGCTGTAATCTCCTGTCTGCTCTCGATCGAGAGATTACCTCTTGATAAATATTGTTTATATGGTGAAAAGCAGCGCAGATCTAAGCGTTCATTTTCTGCTTGACTCCCACTTCACAGTGTGAGGAGACACGTTATTGGAGGAATACAAAGGAAAATCATTCCATGTCATTATTTAGAGCGTTAGTTCAGGCTATCATGGCAATTTCCACGCTCAGGCCCACATTTCTCTGTTGCTTCTGCGTTGCATGGAAACACAGATACGCTTTGGAAGCCAGCTCTCAGGATATCGATAGAGTGTGGGGGGGGTGGGGGTGGGGGGAAACACACACACAACCAAAAAAGCAAAATATAACAGGGAGGTCATGATGAGCAGCTCTTTTCAGAGTGATAACTCATGAAATGTTACATGACACACACTCCTGGAATATTATCCCGCTGCCAGCCTGCGAGCGATTGGCTGAGTCCTGACATTCTCCTTTCATGGACTTGTACATGAGGGAGAGTGTGCATCTTGCCACACTAGTGGGAATCCTAAAATAAATGTAGCAAGTGGCTCCCAACCTTCATCACCACTCAACTGAAAATGAGATCTTTTTCCCAGTCAGCTCTCTCCGTGGCCTATTTTGGACAGCTTGATGGATCGAATGTACCGTGACCGCAGTTCAACTGTCTTCCGGTCCGCGTCCACCGTTACGTACCTATCAGAAAGCGTAAAGTACGGAACCGAGATCCAGCTTTTTTAGAAAATAAGAAAAATCGAAAAGTGATGAAGCATTCATCAGTCAGATTAAAAATCCTAATGAAGTGTGTGCTCCTGCAGGAGTCAGACATCTCAGAAATATACAGTGGGAAACAGTCCAAGAGCGAGAAATGAACAGCTGTGTGAGATCTTAGCTTTTTACTTGCGCGCGAGTGGAACACATGACACAAAGCAATTACCCTACTTTGTACAGCAATTAATGCTTTTTAGAATAACTCTTTCTGATGTTTTTCCCTCAACTGCAGATAGATATGGATTGAAAACAGAACTGTCTCATTGATTTAAGCTTCTCCTGTTTCAGTTTCTGTAACATCAGCTTAAACCCAATTACAGCAGATTTGGTTGCTGCAGGTCTCCATGGAACAACTTTTTTTTTTTTCTGTTTCCCCTTTCTGACTCCTGGGTGTGGGAGGGATTATTTATTAATTTATTTATTTGTAATTTCAGCAGACAAGTCTCTTAGCATATTCACTCATCATTACCAGCGAAACCTGCACCAAAAGCGAGCATTAATGCTTTAATTAAAAACGGAATCATATCTCAGTGAATTAAAAGGGAAAATGTTTTTTTGGTTGACTTGTTTGTTTGTTTGTTTCTGCTGTCTGCTGTTTTCCCCCTGCGCACGTCTGAGAAACCATCTGCATGGAACATCTTCTTTTCTTTCTTTTTTTTTATTCCAGAGCCAAAAAACACGAGAACTGTGATCTTGCATGTCAATTGATTCATCTTAATTTAAAAAGTACGTTATGTTGGAATGAGAAAAAAAAACAAACAAACAAGAATAAAAAACCGAGACAAGTGGTGTTTGGGGAGCATATTTCATGTTCCATATGGAGGCTTCTCCCCGTGCTTACAGTCCCCACAGCCTTCAGTGCTGCTTTTGGAAAGGACACAACTTTGAGATATGCAGAGTAAATCAATAACCGCAGAACGCGTCATCTTTAAAGACATCCTGGCCCTCTCCATTGCAGTGTGTACATCCCTCCCCAACTGCCAACTGGCTCCTGCATGTTGCAGCTGCTGCTTCCACAGAGATAAAGTGACTTGTTGCTGATTCTGTGACTGGTTTAAATAAACACCAACCTGTTGCCATACATTTCCCCCCCCCCACCCACCCCTCCCCTTTTGCAGAGGTTTACCAGTAAGCAGGATGTAATCAGGCACTACAACATGCACAAGAAGAGGGACAACTCCCTGCAGCATGGCTTCATGCGCTTCAGCCCTCTGGACGACTGCAGTGTCTACTACCATGGCTGTCACCTCAATGGAAAAAGCACCCATTACCACTGCATGCAGGTACACTACACAGACCCACAGCTGTTCTCAACCTACACACAAACCTACACTAAACCCACAAATATGTACGATGGGCGCGCAGGAAAGCGTATATACACGTGGAAACATCTGCACCCATGGTTTCACATTTCATGCATTACGTAGCATACAGTACAAATGACAAGCTGCTAACTTTTGAGGCACATATCACGTAACAGTAAGCACGGAGAAGCTGGATCGCTCACTTTAGCTTCGTTTGTCAAAACGTATCATGTTTCCTATCAACTTTTCCCGCATGTAAATAAAGGGAAAATGACAAAAGAAGAAGTGCGAGCGAGGCTGCTGGTGCTTTTCCCACCTTCTCGCTCTCTCTCTCCTTAATTGGCATGGATAAAATCCAGTTAGGTGTTTATATAAACTACACATTTTTCATCTTTTAGTACCAAGCAGCCTGGTGAAGACTATTCCCCTTTTTGGATTTGTTTAATGTTTTTTTACATCTGCTTATTTTCAATGTGTCATTGCGCCGAGGGCTTTCTCACCAGCAGGGCAGCGGCGGACGGCCTAAGATATATACTTTTTTTTTATACACCTCTAACGGCGTAATTGTTATTAGGAAATTTCAGCCCTTGTTTTAACAGTCCCTGAGAACGTGCAGATGTTGGCATCGGCTCCCTTGATTTAGTGGGAAAAAGAACAGAGTGACATTTTTTTCATTGTTTGACTCAATATGGAGAAGTTGTGCGGTCGAAAAAGTGCCACGGAAGATATACAGCTGCTGCTTTTAATTAAAACATTAAGATTTTTTTTCCCCATCTTTGTTGGCTGTAAGAGCTCGGAAGAACCCTGGCATTTTAAGCTTAAGACTGACACAGTCATCTTACTCCTTTGTTTTTTCCTCTCCACCCTCCACTTCGGAAATTTGCTCTTAGTTACAGTAAGTTTGTAGCGATTCCAGCATCACTCTCCAAATATTAACTTCATGTTCGAACACTGCTATGCCAGGAAGGTACTGTAGTCTTAGCAGCCTTCTGTGACCACTGCCTCTTTCACTCTTCTTTTGTTTCCAATTGTCACAACGATGACAAAGATAGTTTCCAATTCAGGGGTTTAACATGAAACTGGTGATGTTCACATGTGCGTTACCACAAATTAAATCTTGAATGTGAGAAAACAACCTTCTTCTACACATTTCTAGGCCACTAGCGTTTTCTCAACCACAATGAGATCTCTCTATGTCTCAGCCGTACAGTATATCAGATGTCTTTGAAGTGCAGCATTTCAGAAGCCATTTTTTGTCAAACCGTTCTTGCAAAACTGCATCTCACATGCGAGCTGAGGGCCCGGAGCTTAATTTCCACCGTCGTGCTTTGTTTCCACTTTGCAGGTGGGTTGCAGCAAGGTGTACACCAGCACCTCGGATGTCATGACCCACGAGAACTTCCATAAAAAGAACGCCCAGCTAATCAACGACGGCTTCCAGAGATTTCGTGCCACGGAGGATTGCGGCACGGTGGGGTGTCAGTTCTACGGGCAGAAAACGACCCACTTCCACTGCAGGTAACAAGCCCTCATGTGCTGGAGCTTGTTCTACGATAAGCCTTTGAAAGAAAAGTGCTCAGTTTGTTTAAGCACAAGTTTCAGAATTTATATGATGTGTCCAAAGAAAATTTACTAAAAAGAATCCCTTTAATAATATGTTTCATTAAGCTGCAGTCACTCCATCACACCAAGAGGTACTGAGGTACTGACGGAGCAAAACCAGTCATGTTTTTTTTTTTTTTTCCATTCTTTTCTCAGACGCCCAGGCTGCACATTCACTTTCAAGAACAAGTGTGACATTGAGAAGCACAAGAGCTACCACATCAAAGATGATGCCTACGCCAAAGATGGCTTCAAGAAGTTCTACAAGTATGAAGAATGCAAATACGAGGGCTGTGTGTACAGCAAAGCCACCAATCACTTCCACTGTATCCGCTCCGGCTGTGGCTTCACCTTTACGTCCACCAGCCAGATGACCTCCCACAAGCGCAAACACGAGCGTCGGCACATCCGCTCCTCCGGCGTCATGGGCCTCTCCTCCACCTTCTTGGCTCCCAAGGACGAACCGGAGGAATCCAGTAACGATGACCTGATGGACTTTTCGGCCATCAGCAGCAAGAACTCCAGCTTAAGCGCTTCGCCTACCACCCAGCAGTCCACCACTGTACCGCACCTGCTGACCACACCCGCCACCGTCTCCTCCTCTTCGATGTCGGGCCACACGCTGAAGCCCACGCCGTCGCTGCCCAGCGCGGGCCAGCGCATGTCCAGCCTGCTGACTCAGGCCCTGCCCAGCAACATGCCGGTAGCCCTCGCTCTTTCCAACAGCGCTCTCGCCACCTCCAACCCATTCTTCCCCCTCATGCCCCGGCTGCCTCTTCAACCGCCCCCACCGGCCGCCAGCCTTACGTCAGCCGTATCTTCCGGAGCCCACTCCATGCCCACTGACTCACCGAGCCAAGGCTGCTCCATAGTGGGGGGAGACACAGTCATGGCTTCTACCCCAACTTCTTTCACCACCTCCTCTATTATGGAGAAGATCTCTGCCAGCAAGGGCCTGATATCACCCATGATGGCCAGACTGGCAGCTGCCGCCCTGAAGCCCTCCAACAACCTAGATGCAGGTACGGAGTGGTGCAAATGATTGTAAAATGTTTCATGTTAGATAAGAGGAAATGATTGTGTAGCCTCTTTTTTTTTCTTTACAATCAAGTGCAAAAACATGTGAACATTAGTGGTTAAAGCTATTTGATACCCAGAGTCTACTGCAAGTGTGTGTGCGTGGCTTCTTCCTCTTTCTGTGTGTGGACAGAGCAGGAGAGTGCACTCAGAGGTCATCCCTGTAACTATCCCCGAGCGAAGAGAAAGGCCAAAAAACCACTGCTTTCAGGCTTAAAGGGGACATACCGGAGGCACGGCGCTGTGCTCCGGGCTTGTTATTGTGTTGATCGTTTGTTAGATACCCACAATCCATTTGGAGATAAATGCGCTGACAGGGGAGAGTAGAGCCTGTAAAAGTCTCTTATGATGTTCAGAGTGGGGGCTCTTGGGGCTTGTGTCGAACATGTTTCCTCATCATTGGGTCTTATCTCTGTCTGCGCCCGTTCCAAGCAAATGGAGGTGGAATGAAATTAAGTTCAGAAATTGCAAGAACAAAAAAAAAAAAAGAGAGGGTGGGGGGGTGGTTGTATCCTCTATGCAAACTGATAAAAAGAAAAGAAAAAAAAACAGAAATTACTGAGGCAGAAATGACTTAATGCACCAGAGCAAAGAAACAGGCTTTGATACAAGACAGACACACTTGAGTGCATCAGCAAATACACACTTTTCTAGAAACCTTCTGTTTGCATGAAAACATGTCAGTATCTCTTTAGCATAAACAGGATTCTCATGAATTTTGAGGTAATTGGCTGCTGAGTGTTTATCATATTCCTCTAAACAAAACCAGTGGGAATTAAAAATAAAGTTTAGGTATTCAATTTGGAAAATGCACAATAGAGGATGGCGTGGCATTTGATCAGAGCGGGCTCTCGGTTTGAGCAGCTGCAGTGTGGATTTTAAACGGGACTGCTCCGGATGCTGAGACTGGGAAGGATTACGTTTCCTGGTGGCGCTCCCGGAGCAGGACAGGCCCAGGGAGAGAGTCGGGGCAGCTGCTCCAGGGAGCCGAGCTGAGCCCAGGCTGTCAGGCTGAGCTCCACCTCTGGGCTTCCAGCAGGTAGTCAGCATACTGGGAAGGCCCCCACGGCGGGTGGGGCCTCCACAGATGGTGCCTTCACCACCCCTCTGGTTGGCTCACTCTGAGCTCACAGCTCGCGTCTCACTGCTGGGAAACAAAACGATATGAAACAAACTCTTCATTCTCAATACCTACCCTTAAGTAGAAGATGATGCAGGCACAGGATGGGGGGGGCTACTGTGGTTTTGTTTCTCATATTTGCTTCAGAAAATGTGTGAACAGGACATTTGGGGCAAAATTAAAAAGGAAGTGGTTTGTGCTTCGCTGTCGAAAAGGTGTGAGAAAAGTCACTGTGCTTGTGGCTATTTTTTAAAAAGCCCCTTTTTTTGACTGGGTTGTGAAACTTTGTCTGTTTTGCCGTAAAATGTGCATTTTTCTGGTTTCTGCCTTCAGTATTTCTCTGTCTTTTTTTTTCTTTCTTTTTTTCTATTAATGTTCCGCTCTAATTTACCCCTAAGTGTTTTTCCCAGAGATTCGAGCATCTGAAGGGTTTACTAATTAGACACACAGTACAAATGATCTTTCACAAGCTCTGTATCTTATCCGGAGTAATTACATGCTGGTGCATTATTCCTGGATAATTTCCAGAAAGAAGCTGCTTTGAGTCAAACTCATTTGTTCTCCCTCCTTGGGAAGTGGAAAAAAAAAAACAAACTTAAAATTCATGACGTGCATCAGTGAAAGATATTTCTTTTTCCAACATAATCCACCTTAAACCTTCAAGTTCTCCTCTGATTTAGTGGAGTGATATTTTACTCAGCCTGCTGATCATGTGTAGATCACACATTGAGTGGCTGCTCTTGATGCAACGTGCTCCCATTTCGTCTCAGAGCTGATTTAATTGTCAATGACAAGGCAGGATTTGTCTGGCTAGTTAATTTTGGGTATTCTCTTATCGAGTAGGGGGAAGGGACGGAGGGCTCAACATGGACTTGTTTAGCATTCACTGACCTCAAACCAGACGCAAAATTATTTGACTGCTGTTTTCTTTTTTAACCCCACCCCTGCCCCACCCCCAGCCCCTCCAACCTCAGTCTTTGTCAAACAGAACTGACACTTCCCCATCTCCTAGCTTTCAGCTGACAAGACAAGGCCCAAGCCTGGCGTTTCCACTCCTATTCTCCCTGATATGTCTCTGGGTCATCTTCTGGCAGGGGAAGGCGACTCTGCTCAGTTGCCCCCATAAGTAGGATAGTCCTGTTTTTCTTTTGTTGTTGTTTTTCCTCTTGCAATGAAAAGAGGCTCTTTCTCACCGGGCTGAGGGGCGAAAGGCGCACACTTGGTCGCCCATGACCTTGCCTGTCAAAATCCCTCAACACCAGGCCTGAATCCTAAACAACAGAATTCTCACCAAACCAATAAAGTCTTTTTAGTGTCTCAGAGGCAACGTCAGAGCCATCACACCTCCCACTCACATATATTTTTTAAAATAAACCACCACTTATTGTCAGCCAGAAGCTCTGCCGTCTCTGTATAGCCCCAGGACAAATTAATATTTCAACCCCCTGGGATCGGAGGGAGGAGGGGGCACAATTCACCTTCCTGTCAGCATTTTTACCTCAGGTCGTCCCCTGGTGTTTATTTATTTCAATTCAGCTCTCCTGTCCACACTCACGGCATTCACTGAATACCTATTTGGAGGAGACTGTGATCGAGAGGTCACGCTATTTGAACCAATCTGATTGGCTGTCAGCTCCAATCTGACCGACATAGCACCCCTGTTCCTAGTGGGTACGCTCAATGGCATCAGCCGCTGTCCGTTGTCAGGCCAACAAGGAGCCTGAGAAAGTGGAAAGGGGGGGGGCGGTATCTGAGACTGCCACTTTCCCTCAGCATTAGCATCTCACTTAATGACCAGTTAAGAGGCAGTCTGGCAAATGAGTTGTGACAAGTGCTGCAGAAAAAGGAGTCTTTTTCCCTCATATCTCCCGCCTCTCAATCACCATTTAAAAGGCTTGACGGGCTGACATAATTTTGCAATAATTATCACTCGGAGTATTCTTTTCGGGCCAGGACAGAAGTCAGATTGGATCTCGTCATAGGATAATAATGCTGACCAACAATAACTTTGTTGTCTCTTCTCCCATCATCTCTGGCATGATCCTCAGGGAATGGCCAGCCGGCTTCAGCCAGCCAGTTCAGTCTGGTTCAAGTGAAGCAGGAGCCACCAGACGCCAACTCTGGGGTTTCCCAAGACTCCGCACAAGAGCATAGCCTAGACCTGAGCAAGAAAGACCACAGGTATACACACACATGCCTTTGTAAATGTTCATTGGAACACAATTTTCCCCTTTTAAATAACATCAATTTGAATAAACAAATGGTTTTATTTGACTGATTGATGTTCTATCCATCTTTGGTAGCATTGGTTATATCCACAATTATTTACTGGAAATATCCTGTTCTTATAAACATGCACACAATAATGAAAACTTGATTATATTCTCCATTTTTCTGTGAGAAGCATGTTTACATAACCCTTCAACACCAATCTTTCCCCACCCGACAGTAGATCTTATTCTTAAGAACACAGCATTTTTCTTCTTCATTATACTTGCACACCTCATGTGATAAATAGTAATATTTACTGTTCTCATGCAAATCTTGCTTAAACATTGTTCATTTTCCTTGTTCCAGTAATGAATCAAACGGACACCCCGTACCAGGGAATACATCTCTTTTATCCTCGCTTATGAATAAGGTAAGATCCATCCATCAAACGCCTTTCATCCCAAGACAAATTAGCAGAACACGGAGGGGCCTGTTTGTTTTTTAATGTTTCACCGCTAATAAGATGAGTTTGTATCATTTAAATTTTCCAGCCATTTTTCATACGGTGTAATTTTCACTGCACCTCTCACAAATTAATATAATGAAGCAGTAGCTGGTTGCCATGCCAGATATATAGAGATGTTTGTTTTTTGATGAGCTGTTCTGAACCCGCCGTCCATTTTTTCTCCCCCTTTATACTTTTTCTTCCCCCGCCTCACTCTACATTTATTCATAGAGTTTATAAATTATTTGATTAAAAAGTCAGAGGAGGAAAAACAGGAAGGCGCTGCCCTCATTTTTTAGCAAGTCTAAATGTTGGCGCATGGAAATTTAAATGGGTGCATGTTTTTGTGGAGATTAAAATGGACATTGTCATAGTCATATATCTTACCTGATTGATACAAATGTGCTGGGTGGTTTGCATCGCACTGATGATGTCATCGCAGATCAGTCTCCATTTTTTTTTCGACTCTTGTTGACTGATCAAGACCTCTTCCCGCCCCTTTATGCTTCGTCTCCACATGCAGCCGAACCAAAGTAGCAGGCATCAACCCCACAGTGGAGTTGTTTAACAGCCTAACTGTTGTCATGTCAGACTTGAGCTTCAAGCCAACACATCACATGAAAGGGTTAACAGATGCCCCCAGAGGACACTTAGCAAATGCGCTTGGCCCGAACTCAAGCAAAAGCCTGGATGTTTGTAATTCTGTCTGCTCTCTTTTGTATTGCCAAATTCTGTCTGTGTGTGTTTTGTTATTCTCTCGTTGTCGCTAACATACTGTATGCAAGAGTTAGTGCCTACAGATATGGAGCTAACCCGGCGGCTGGTGCTTTATGTGCTGTGTTTTGTAGATGTCACAGGTGAATCCTGCCCTTTTAAATGCCGTGAACCTGAAGACAGAGCTGGAGGGAGGCCAATGCAACGACACGTCTGAGGCAGCGCAGTACCTCAACCGAGTGCTGAAGAGGCCCCTGCCTGAAAAACCTTCAGAGATCTGGAGAACATACCTTCGCAGGTAAAAGAAAACAGAAAGAAAGAAAGAAAGAAACAAAGAAAGAAACAAAGAAACAAAGAAACAAAGAAACAAAGAAAGAAAGAAAGAAAGAAAGAAAAAAGGAAAGAAAAATATTCATTTTGATAGTGAGAAAACAGTCAGAATGTCCCTGTGAGGTCCTTTCCTGTAAATACTTATCCTCACATACTGTACTGCATCACTGGAAACCCCCTGAAAGTAGCAGAATCTCAATCTTTCAGGAATTTGGCTCAACTTACAGTACGACAGGCCTGAAAGAATTTACTGTTAGATGAGCGGTTGAACCGGTTGTCCTTTCTGTTGGTGTTGAGAAAGCAGTGAATTAAATCTTTACACCTGTTTACATCCAGGTTTGACACAGATGACTTCTGCGAGGCTCAGTGTGACTTCCTTCAGAAAGTGCACTTTCACTGCCTGGTAGAGGACTGTGGTGCACTCTTCAGCACTGTGGATGGGGCCATAAAACACGCTAAGTGAGTGTCACCTGCTCACATTCAGAAAATACACTCATTTTGGTTTTATAGATCGGTATTAAAAGGAGATTCCGTCTCTTCCGTCTTTCAGCTTCCACCTCCGAGCCACATTGAAGGTGAAGTCAGAGCCTCCGTTCACTGATGGCAAGGAGTCCGGCGAGTCAGCCTCACTGCAGCCGGTCGCCCCTGTCTCTATGGCCAACAATCCCTCTATGGATATGGCGCACCTCACTCCCTCTGGCGGCTACAACTCACCTCCTCCCTCCTTGCTGGCCTGGAAGCAGCTGACCGGCAGCATCCCTCAGATGCCAGCTTCGATGCCCAACCTGCCAGCAAACTCCCCTTTGGCCACCACCTCTCTGGAGAACGCTAAGCCACAAGTCAAACCCGGTTTTCTGCAGTTCCAGGAGAAGTATGAGAAAATATAGTAACTGCTCAAAATTGTACTTTCTTTCTGTATAAAGGGGAGTTAAATTGTGTTTTCCATTTTCATCAATCCAGTGATCCCTGCTTGGCTACTGACTGCAAGTACTCCAACAAGTTCCACTTCCACTGCTTGTTTGGAAACTGCAAGTATGTGTGCAAGACCTCCGGAAAGGCAGAATCCCATTGTTTGGACCACATCAACCCCAACAACAACCTGGTCAACGTCCGTGACCAGTTTTCCTACTACTCTCTTCAGTGTCTCTGTCCCAACCAGGTGAGCGAGGCTTGATAACTCAGCCCAGAGCCGTCTGACTGTCATCTCCCAGAGGTTTCTAAGCATGAAGTATGCTATCTATTAGACCAGTATTTGAGGTTATTTGACTCAAGGCTTTCACAACCACTGCTCCCTGTCTTCCATCTCTGCTGAGAAAGACAGTCGACTCACCCCAGTAATGCCTGTTTATATGTCAATGATGTCATTTTGACTGCCGCATTCTCCTCTCAGAAAAGGCCAATTTAGCTGATATTACCCAATAAATCATTGTCACTTGCACAGTAAACAAGGCTGTCTGGAATAGGGCAAAAATCAGGGGAATGCTTCGCAAATGAAACCTAAATGGCAGCCCCTGCCTGCTCTCATGAGCCCGTATTTGGAAAACGGTCTAAATGAATTCATTAATGTGTCGAAAATCACCCCTCTCACAAAAAGTCTCCTCCTCCCTCCCTTCCACTCCCTTTCCTCCTCCCTTTAGTCTCCATCTCCTGAACTGAGCAGATCTTATTTGGCCCAGTCCTTTGGGATCTGGGCCTCGCAAACAGATGGTGGTGTACAGACATGTTAGAGAGGAGGTAGGGGGGGTAAGAAGCCTGGAAAAAGCAAAGTAATCATAGAAATGTGGGGTGTTCCAAATAACAAGAAACGGGGAAAAAAGGTGCTGATTATGTTTTTGTGTAAAGTTTGTTCAGCATTCGCTTTAATGCGTTTACACAAGATATATCCAATTAAACAAATTGGCTTCTTTCATTTTTGCTGCCAAATACTCAGGAGGTTTGATTGCTAAAAACTGTGACACGATTTATCTCCACACAGCAATGTGAGTTCAGAATGAGGGGCCACTATCACTGTCTGCGGCCCGGCTGCTTCTTTGTCACCAACATCACCACCAAGCTGCCGTGGCACATAAAGAAGCACGAGAAGGCAGAGCGCCGTGCCGCCAACGGCTTCAAATATTTCACCAAGAGGGAGGAATGTGGGAGGCTGGGTAAGAATCCAAATCCCTTTGATCCTGTATATGTTTTGGCCTGTTTGCCTCTTGTTCTCCACCAAAAACCTCCATGTCATCTGAATAGCTTTTGATGATATTTTTACCGGGAGAGGTGCGCGGATTATAGGTGTTACACTGAAAGAGATGTAGATTGATTTGTACTGGCTGCTGCAAGAGGATATTCTGTGTTTACAAAGGGAGAGCGACTAGTGTTGGCAAACATGGTGTCGTGCTTTGTGAGTGGTTTAAGAGGCACGAAACAAGGCTGCCTCGTAGGTTTTGTCGCCGCATTTTGCATATTCACAAAGGCACCTGAAGTCCCAAAGGAAGTCTTGCCTGTACGACAATATGAGCAAAGAGGGCAATCACATCCAGGTTGTTTTCCTCTTTCTTTTGCCCCTGTCAGAAATGAGCAATTAGGTTTGTGTTTGTTAATTATCTGGCTTGTCTGGTTTAGCCTGTTTGCGTCTGAAGCTGCGCCTCACAGCCACCGCTGCCATCACGCAGAAATGAATTAAAAGTGATCTGTTTTTTTCAGCCGGTTACACAAGCTTTTCAGAACGCGGAGACAAAGCAAACAAAACCAGGCCCTAAACAGCTGTTTTTTGTCCCCAGCCTGATCTGCCAACTGCATTGTTCGGGCTGGGGGGAAAAAACAGAAAGGATTACCATCGCCAGCGCTCCAGTCATAAAGAATTGATGGGTTGCCAGTATCCATGGCAGCAACATTAAACTGAACACCGCTGATGATGTTACCTGGTTTCTGTCTCACAAAAGGGCCTCTGTGTCACAGGGGTTACTGTTATTTGCTCAACTTTGCGTGTCTAAAACATTCTGTGTGCAAAAGCTATTTGATGACACAGACATGTTTTTCTCTTAAACCGGGTGCCATGGTTACTGACATGCTAACACCTGCCCAGCATGTTACTCTTTCAATTATTTCTGCCTGCTTTTATATAATGGTATTTGATTAACAGGCACAAAATGGAACAATCATTTAATTTGAAATCATAAAGCAATTAGAGCCAGACCGGTTAAAACAAGAGAAAAGAAGAGAAGACTGCGAAGCAGACAGCAGAACAAAAGGAGAAATGACAATGGAGATACTTTGAGAAATGAATTTAATATGGTAATAATCGTATATTTACTTTGGTTTGCAGGGATGTGTGCATTATTGGCCCACAGAAAATGAGAATTTATTTATGTAAATTCCTAATTGAATAAAGCATGTCAGTGTAATAAAAGAGCTCCACAGGTTTAGTGCACAGAAGCCTAGACTTGCTCAGTGTGACACCAGTGATCTAATATTCCTCCTACTTGTACACTCCGAAACACTTTGAAACTCGACCCCTCTTTTGTCAGAGCTATATCATGAAATTAAAAAACAAACAAAAAAAAAAAATATTTCACTTTGTGTTTGATCTAATCACAACACCCTCACACTAACAGTGTTGCCGTTAGCACTTTAGCTAGTTTTTGGATGCCTCGAAATGAGCCGAAGACAAATGGATGTGTAAATGGAGGGTTTACAGCTGTCACTGCTCTCTCCGCGGCAGGTTGTAAGTATAACCAAGTCAACAGCCACTTCCACTGCATTCGCGAGGGTTGCCAGTTCTCCTTCCTGCTCAAGCACCAGATGACCTCACACGCGCGCAAACATATGAGGCGGATGCTGGGGAAGAACTTTGACAGAGTCCCATCCCAGGTACGAACGCAAACAGAAGGGCCTCACACCCTTAAAATGAAAGGGTACATATTACAAATTTGACATATTTTCACAAATATTTTTCTAAATTTCAGAGAAGTAAGGCTCTTCTATGTGTTTTTTTACGTCTGCCTGATTTGTGCGGCTAATTTTTTTTTATGTTGTTGTGTTTTTCAGTGTTGTGTTTCCTGTTCGATGAGTCAGATTCAAGGAAAGAGTTTGTTCATTTGGTGCTCTTTTGTAAAAAGAGAGTAGCACTCATATCCTGTCAAGCCAGTAAACGACAAATTGTTCATGACGTTGGTTCATTGAAATTTTTCACAGTGCTGTGAGCACAATTTCCTCACTTCGTCTCAGGAGCACGTTATGTTCTGTATTTAAACACGTGGATTTTCTAGTTTTCTTTGTTCTTTTTTTCCTCACTTACTCGCAGTCATGAGACAGAAGTATGAGGTTGATTCTTCTTGCTTTTAACATATTGAGAAATTCTTGTTCCTTTGCCAAGAGCCAACACCTGCGTAAATGACTCATAAAACCCCAAGCTATTTGTTTCAGACCTTCCTTTACAGTAAAGATGACTTGTCTTCCAGGTGATGCCGCTCGGCCAGAGGGGGGATGACATGCAGCATGCATCCGGTATGGTGTCCGGAGCCATGGCTGCCCAGCATGCCCAGCACGGCTTCTCCTCCAGTGTCATGGATGAAACTGATGACTACATGGACTATATGGGAGCAGGAGGCAGCCCGCTGGGCCTCTCCTCTGAGTCCTCCAACCAAGACCGAAGCTGCACCAGCACACCTGTAGGAAATGATAGCTCTCCAGCAGGTGAGGATATGTAAAATAGTCCCAGCAGATCAGCATGTTGGCCTTCTAATAAAGGTTTTTTTTTATCTTGAACATCATGCCTCACTCAGTCTACGCTTGCATACTTCACCAAAAAGCCAGACATGTCATTTCATGCTTTTTGCAATCACATATTTTATGATTCAGCGGTTTAACTTACAATCGATAATCCTATTAGTAATAGTATAACGGCCGATGACTGGTGTTTTCCTACATCTGAGATGTGGTCAAGGCATTTTGCAGGTTTCCTGGTCATTGTCATAAAATCTCCATTCTGTACATCAGTGGTCTGAGTTATTGTGCTGAAAGCAGCTTATCACGTTTTCCTCTGGCCAGAGATCATCATCCCTGCGGCTTTATGTCTACTTTAGCGCTTTTACTTGGCTGAATTGTGAGAGGAATAAAAGGAAACGGGAAGCTGCCCCTTTAATCTCAAACTTTTGCTAAGTCGCAGCCTTACTGATTCTCACACTTCTTCACGTATTACCGGTATTATCCAACTGCTGTCATCATTGTTGTTTTGGCTGGTGTTTGGGTTACTTGTCTTGAATGGGCCTCATTTTGTATCATTCTCTTATCTTTTATCTTTCCCTTTTTTACCTCCCATCCCTCTGTGTGAATGTGTGTGTGTGTGTGTGTGGGTGGGTGATTTTGCCCCTGTGTGTTTCTGTGTACCTGTCTCTTCCCTTCTCGCCTGTCCTTCACCCCCCTCTGGTCAACCTGTCTCTCCAGGACAAGGCTACTACCCCACCACCACTTCTGCTCCTACCACCCCTGCTGACACTAGCGCAACCCAAAACGCACCTCCTTCTTCCCCTCCTCCACCACCTCCTCCTCCTCCGCCACCACCGCCACCTCCCTCCGCTCCTCAGCCTGGCCTCCAGTCCCAGGCCCCATCTCTCTCCCCTGCTCTCCTCCGACCTGCTCTCCCCTCACTCCCATACCTCCTCTCTCCATCCTGTCTGTCATACTCTCTGCTCAGCGCCTCTCTGGGAGCCACTCGGAGTGTTGTCATGCCAACCAACACACCAGCTTTCAGCCCCATCATTGCCACTCCGTCTCCGGTTAAAAATGACGTCCCTATAGTGCAGGATGCTGCAGGTACTTATCCCCGGCGCAAACCAACACTGCAGCTGTCACTCTGAATTACTGAGTCCTGTGCAGCATTTAACTGTGTGATCCAGCCTTTCTCTGCATTATTGTCATGGACAAGTGACACAAAAAGCCCAAATTTATGTGGAAATGATGCAGTCTGACAATAACAACAAATAAGTGTAGAATTTCTCCTAATACACCTTTGTGTTTGTGCACACTCATTTTTAGCATGTTTAAGGGTATTATTGAGCAGCGAATTGGACACATGCTCTATACGAAGCCTGGGCCTTGTTTAGTTTCCATGAACAAGACTGCATCAGCAGCTTCTTATTTTAATCACGCCTCAAGTTTTATCGAGGCCCACTGCTTCCTGTCTCGCAGAACAGGGATCGTATCATTAGCAGTGACCCCAGGGTGTTACAAAAGGTGGGTGCCCCTCATAAAACAACAACAGGAGATAAGAGGGGCTGCTTTAAGACGCACTACTCTGCCTCGGTTTGGAAGGTGGAGACACCCTGTACAAGTTTCATATTTCAGAGTCAATCTGGCATTTTTTCACCCCCTCCTTTAATCATTCTGGGAATTAGGAATTCTGACAACATGTGGCTCTCTGTGCTTACTCAGCTGCGAACCACTTCTGGCTGAGTAGAGTTCAACACAGGAGTTTTAACCCAGACACTAATTTGCTTGTAGATTGTGGGTTTTGTGTTGTGGATCAGCCGATTAATCTTCAATGCGCTTCCCCTCTTTTCTTTAGGGAACACCATCTCCATTCCCACAGCCACTGGTGCAAAGAAGCGCTTCTGGATCATCGAGGACATGTCGCCGTTCGGCAAGCGCCGTAAGACCGCGTCGTCGCGTAAGATGCTGGATGAGGGCATGATGCTGGAGGGCTTCCGCCGCTACGACTTGTACGAGAACTGCAAGGACGCGGGCTGCCAGTTTTCCCTGAAGGTGACCCACTACCACTGCACCCGCGAGAACTGCGGCTACAAGTTCTGCGGCCGAACCCACATGTACAAACACGCCCAGCACCACGACCGCGTGGACAACCTGGTCCTGGACGACTTCAAGCGCTTCAAATCCTCGCTCAGCTGCAACTTCCCCGACTGCCAGTTCTCCGGCAACAGCACCCACTTCCACTGTCTCCGCTGCGGTTTCCGCTGCACCGACAGCACCAAGGTGACGGCCCACCGCAAGCACCACGGCAAGCAAGACGTGATCAGCGCCGCCGGCTTCTGCCAGTTCAGCTCCAGCGCCGACTGCGAGGTTCCCGATTGCAAATATAAGCTCAAGTGCTCACACTTCCACTGCACCTTCCCCGAGTGTAAGCACACGGTGGTGGGCATGTCCCAGATGGACTCCCATAAGAGAAAGCATGAGAAGCAGGAGCGGGGTGAGCTGCCCTCTGTATCACCAAAACAGGAAGGGGTGCACCACTTGGCAGGAAACATGGCGGCGATGGCTCCCTCCTCCATAGCTCTTTCTACTTCCTCACCTAGCAGCCTGCACGGGTTGCCCCACAATATCAACAGCAGTGCTCCCTCCATGCTCTACCAGACTGGGGGCATCACTTCTGACTATAACCACTCGTACCCACCGTCGTCCATCAACCTGGACAGCTCCCTCAACCTGGGCACAGACACCAGCAGTTCCCTGTTCTTCCTGAAGAACGCAGCCGGTCTGGGTCTCAGCGACTCGCTGGACCTCAGCAAGAAGGTGCACCACAACGCCGCGCGACTGGTCCATAACCCCACGCCCCAGCTGGGTGTGCCCGCAGCCCAGGACGACACCACGGGGACGTCCGGGGAGGCTGAAGACGACATGTCGCCGGAGGAAGAGGCGCCCGCAGAAGAAGAGGACGACGATGACGACGAGGATGAGGAGGAAGAGGCGGAGGATGATCTCAACACTGACTCGAACGATGACTCGGTGGCGGAGCCTGACGGCGAAAAGGACAACGGCGAGAGTTTCGATGCTTCCGTTAACCATACTGACACTTCCCGATTGGAAAAGCAAGACGCTGACCCGTAAAAGAGAAAAAAAAACAAAGAAACTAAAAACAACAGTGACTGTAGGAACTGCAGAAAAACCCTGTGTACTATGAATTAACTAAAATGAAAGTGGCCTCATTCATCATGCTTAGAGACTTCAAGTGACAACAAGAAAACAACATCGGCGTGGAAAAAAAAATGACGGCCTGAAATGATTTATCATGATGTTTACAAGATGACCAACATTATTAATTCAATTATGCATTAAAAAAATATGAACGGAGACACACAGAGTTAGGCCCTGTTTTACATGCAATGTAAAGCATTTTACTACACATCAGTCTTTTTTGTGTGCGTGCATGTTTGACTTTAATTTATTTCCTTTTTTTTTTCACTTTTTTTGTGTGTGGTAAAAAAAAAACATGTTATAAAAACAAAAACAAATCTCTATATAACTATATATGTAAATGGGTGTGTGTGTGTGTGTGGGTGTGTGTGTGTGTATGAACAATGATATACAAAAGGAAATTGCTGGCACAGGCAACATGAACTGCAGGGCCATGGACATAGAAAAAGGGACATGAATCACTAAGGGAAACAGGATGTGTTTCAAACATTTAATCTTTTTCTGTATTATTATTATTATTATTATTATTATTATTATT
>JBBDHI010000014.1:15343383-15354835 GCA_037177115.1 Craterocephalus stercusmuscarum
CTAAGGGAAACAGGATGTGTTTCAAACATTTAATCTTTTTCTGTATTATTATTATTATTATTATTATTATTATTATTATTATTGATTAATATTATTAGACTCAGAGAGAAAGGGGATACATTTCATTCCCAAATCTTTGGTATGCTTTTTGTTCTCAGTAACACATGGAATTGACCAGTAACTGTTTGGTCAGTCTCAGCTGCAGTCGGGCGTCCAGCAAGCCGCCAGCCTCAACAGTTCTCGACATTTGCTTGAAGCCTTCAGCTAGCACCAACTCCAAGCTTAGCCCATGTAATTTAAACCCCTCCCTCCCCCCTCCCCCATCCCCCCCACACTCACTGTGGAGGAAAGCAAGTTTGTGCGTGGATTAGTGCACTTTTATATTAGCTTATCATGATGAAAAACGTTGATAATGATGATAGAAAACTTTTGAGTATATTTAAAAATATTTTTGTTACCATTTGCATCTTTGCATTAAAATGTTTCGTTGTGTTGTCAGTCAGATGCATATCGATCTGTAAACAGGCGCGGTTGTGATTAATGGTTGGGGATAAGTAGGGGTTTGGGGTGGGGGGTTCCGAATGACCAGCGGAAACGATGAGTCACTCAGAAGAAGTTGGTTGGACGACAAAGGAAGCGTCATTGAGTGTGTTCTTCTATTTGACTTTTTTCTTTTTTTTTTTTTTTTGAAAATGTACAGACTGAAAATGTCTCTCGATGGCATTTTGTTTTCCATTCACTATGGCTGTGGTTGAGCTCCTGTTGTAACAGTTTTTATTTAATATTTATGTGACCTTCCGATGAGAAATTTTTAGGGTGTTATTGCACTTTTTAGGTTCATTTTTACCGTCTGAAAAAGAAAAAAAAAGAATGATATATATCTTTTAACAGGGAATTTGCTTTAAAGATGTTGTTTTAGTTCACTTTTTTTGCTTTGATGCACAAATAGATGTTAGTGTGACAACAAAACTGTTGTTCTGTGGTTTATTTAAAGGTTATTATTTTGCTTCTTTTGTGATTGGACAGTTTGAAATTATAAAAAAAAAAAAGGAAAAAAAAAAGGAACTGTGGAGCGCAAGGAAAAGAGCGCCCCGATAAAAAACACTAATATGGACTGTGATTTAAATTAATTCTTAAGAAATTCATTGCGATGTGACTTATTGTAGTACTAAATTATAAATCTGTTGAACCGCCCTCTGGTTTCTATTGAGCAAACATGTACGACTGAGGAGTCAACACAGTGAATTATCTCCTGAGCTTGGCATTGGAAATAAATGATCATAACATAGGGAATAATGTGTGCTGATGGTATTCCAGCGGATATTGTTTTGAAAAAAAAAAAAAAAGTTTGTACAGTATTTTCCTCTGTAAAAATAACTATATATGAACAAAATGCTCTTTGATGAACAGCTTCCTTTAAAAAGAAAACCCTAAAAAGGTAAAATGAAAAATAAAAAAGTTAAAAATTCAAATAGCCTCATCATAGTTTGCTTGTGTGTGAGCTTTTTCCCGCCTTTTTTTTCCTACTTTTTTTTTTTAAATAACACCCAAGATTGTTCAGAGTAAAGCAGTGGCAGATTCCATTTTATTTGTCATATTTTTTTTCTTTGTTTTCCAAATTCTGTCAGAAGCTCAAACTCAAATACACTGATTTGAATTCATTAACGGACATTTCTGTTATCTTGCTTTATTCACTGTTT
Organism: Craterocephalus stercusmuscarum; assembly: GCA_037177115.1. Classification (NCBI taxonomy): domain Eukaryota; kingdom Metazoa; phylum Chordata; class Actinopteri; order Atheriniformes; family Atherinidae; genus Craterocephalus; species Craterocephalus stercusmuscarum. The sequence goes on from JBBDHI010000014.1 coordinate 15,345,084, forward strand.
TTCCGTGTGTGTCTGTGTGCATTACTTCTTTCTTTTCTTTAAGCTCATTAATTGAACCTTTTGGCTCGTCCTTACTTTGCTGTGGGCATGCTCTGCTCACACACTGAACTGTCCCCAGGGACACTGTTTGCAAAGCAGAGGTATCGCTGCTTTTTTTTTTTTTTCTGTTCTCTCATCATTTGCTGAGATAAACTCTAGCTGACATCATGGACTTGAGTTTATTTTGTGTGAGTGTGTGTATGCTTGTGAGAGTATATAAGAGTATGGATATGTAAAAAGTTAAAAACATAATTATTCTGACAGTGAACATGCAGTACTCGGTGGTGGGCCGGCCTGAAGACGTAGAGCATGTGTAGAGGGGGAAAGGATAACAACAGGGCAGAGGGTCACAGTAGCACAGTGTCAGTCAGTGATACTGCTGAAGTGTGTGTCTCCTCCTGAGAGACACTGAGACAGCAGACATGCTTCTGTTTCTGCGGCTCAGAGCTCCAGATCAGACCAGTCACCTCATCAGGCTGTGCTTCTTTTTCCCGCTCTCTGCCTATAAAAATCACTTTGAGACACTTTGACATAAAAATTGAAGTGAATAAAAACGATCTGCTTCCTGCAGCTAAGGTTCTTGTCAGGGGTTGTTCACTCTTTATATTCTTGTGATCACAACTGTAGTCCATTAGGTCGGCTACTGCTGACAAGCATCTCTCTCACTGATAACAGGGCACATTTATAATGACTATTTCATTTCTTTATCTATTTATTTTTTGCCCTGAGCCATGCGCTGGGTTCTCCTCCCTCATGTTACCAAGTGGCCAGTGTGCAGACTCTGTCTACAGCTGTTCTTATCCTTCCTTCTTCTCTTCCTTGTGATGTTTTTCATTTAAAAAAAAGAAAGAAAGGGAAAAAAAGCCATGGGTAAAGGCATCACCATCTGTCAGCCAGCTGGTATCCTGTATATAATCTAGCAGAGGGGGGGGGGGAGAAAAGCAAGAATAAACATGAAAATTATATTACACAAAAACCAGACGGAAACGACCTCCAAACCCTGCATAGGCCGCTGCTGAAATGACAGATCATTTTACTGCTTTAATTAACAAAGTAAAAAGGATGGTATAAAACAGTGGTGGGGAAATAAACGGAGATCTATTTCCACTGCTCCAAAAATGTAAAATGAAATCTGCCTGCTTACTGCAGAGCAATGGATAAACTGAGCGACATTTCAGACTTTACAAAATATATTGCACTTTTGGACTAAAAGCCATCTGCCATTTGCATTCAGTTTAGCCAAATTTATGAGACGTTTTATATGAAAAATAGCCAAGCAAGCCTATCTCAAAAATAAGTCTCGACTTGAATTTGTTGCCCTCAGCACTGCTATACATTCAAGTCCAGCTATTTATTTCCACTTGGATGCAGTACTGTTCATCTTCATTGTGCTATATTTATGTTTTCCATCTCTTTCTGCATGTCTAATGCAAAGATTGAGCTTTTCACTCAGTGAAATAAAAACATACTTAATAACTTTAGGCCTCCTTTCAGTGTGAGTGTGTTTTTGATTAACCAAAAAAAGGCCTACTTCAGCTAGATGCTTCTACTTTTTCACCAAAAAAAAAAAAAAAGAAAAGAAAAAAAAGCCGAACAAGTCGTACAAGCGAGCGCCAACTGTGCGTGTGGCGGGCTGTGCGTTCTGTGGCGGCCAAAGCTGACATGCATTTGGTTGATGTGCCAGGAACAGGTTGGGTGAGTGCGTGAGCCAATGTGGAGAGGCAACAGTTGAGGCTACAAACATACGCGACAGGTGTGTACTGCATATGTGGTCACATGGTGCCTATAAGGCAGATTAGGGCCCAAACAGATGAAGCGCTGCTTAATGGCAGCTTTTATTAAGTTCACAAAGCGTAGAGGGAGGGGAGAGAACAGAGGAAAAGCAGGTGGCTGGGTTTGTGCACTCCTAGATGAAGACAGATATTGTACAGCGGAGCCTGAAGAGGGTAGCCACTGTGGAAGGATTTATGGAGATTTGCCTACCTTGGACTCACCGCCTGCCTGTTTCCAAGTCCTGCAGTAATAGAGAACTGGAAGAGCGCAGAAAGAGAAATGTTCCTGCTGTGAAGCCAGAGGGTCCGATCTTATCAGATGAGAAGAGAATTACAATAAAACATGTGGATGGTCAGTCACTCTTATCAAAAACATGCAGAGAAATGTGAACAAACCCAACAGTGATTCCCATGATTATGAGTCAAATTTAAAAGTTAAGACGGCTGCCTGATAAACAACACGCATGAAGAAGTTCTGTCCATGTACATGAGATAAATAAAAAAAATGAGAAAACATTGCAAGAGATAGAACCGAAATATCAGGCAAACTGTACAGACATACATACCCACAATTACAGTTTTATACTGAAAAGACAATTAGGATGAAATAAGAAAGTAAGTTGAGTTAGTAGATGGTAAGATTAATGTAAAGGGGATACGCAATGATTGAATCAATTTCAAAAGGAGAAATTTGGGCACATTAAAAATAACAGTGTATTTAACCATGTCTTTCCTCACAGTAACAGTGTAATCCATATATCTCTAAATAAAAACAGCTTTAAGGCTGTCACATCACTGATTGTTCCTGGCTTGTTCATTTGCCGTCTAACTCTCCATCCTACTGAGACTAATTGGCACCGAAAAGTCAAGGCCACAGGTAAGTGGAACCAGCTTTTCACGCCATTCATACATCCGGTCTCCACTTCATCCAGCTCAGGGCCTGCAGGTGCTCCTAACCAACATGGCGACTTAATAAAAAGAATAATGTTCCAGTATAATAATGTTTTTATCTTGGTACTGAATTATATAGTGACCAAAGCTTAAAGTAATAGAATTAAATCACACACAATTCATTTCTGCTGGGCATAAACCATTTTTCAGCTAATTGTTTTGGTTTTTCAGTTTCGGTAATATAACTGGTTCAGCGTGTATCAGCACATAAACACAGTTATCTGTGAACACATAGAAGAATTTAGCATCTAAGTAGCTAGTGGAGGCCAAATGAAGTTAAATTCATCAAGTAGCAGAAGCTTAACTCAGTTCTCTGCTCTTGCTCTGTGTTTGCTGGAGGAACAGTTTTTACCAGCACCGAAGATATCATTCATGGTTTCTGGCCAGTTGATGCACTGTACTGTGCCTGCTGTAGCTGACACTGATTAAGTTTTCATCTTTATCTAATTGAAAAACTGTATAATAAAGATAGTTTCCTGTGCGTGAATGGAACAAACCTTGTTCATGCAATTCTAAGACATTGTTTTAGACAACAACGATAAATTAGACGGTATTCAGGAGTTGTAACCTTTTTTCTTGCTGTCGAAGCATCGCTCAATGCCAAACAGAATTGTTGTTTTGGCCTTATTTCTTAGGGGACAGACTGATTGGATTGTGGTCACTTTAGGGTTATGACTACCACCCAAAACACACAACAGACTACAACTTGATCCAATAATGACTTGCTGCCTTTCTTGACCTGCATCGGTCATAACAGAGGATTTAAGTACAGACCTGTGGAGGCAAGAAAACTGAGACACTGAGAAACAATGGCTTTCAAAGCAGCATGCTGGCTGTGTTGTTCCCATGTATATCCCTCAGCCTATTATTCAGTGCACCAGATCACTTAGAAAATACTACACACTGATGTCACAGGCAGGTTCTAAGTGTATATAAGAGGCTACAGAATAACCTAAAACACTTCAGTCATGCAAATATTGTGTTGTCTCAACCCAGTACTAAAACAGTGGTTCAAAAAGTCGGCCCCTTATGGGCTAAATTTATCAACCCTATTTAAACATGACATGTCACTGTTGATTTAAGGCCTGAAGTTTGGTTATTTTAGCTTTGCTGTTAGAAACCTCCTGACTGGAGGGAACAATGCACACTAGTATATACTATACTTTATATGATGTTTTTACTCTAAATAGAACAATAATTTGCAAAACGTTCATCAAACTGTAAAATGCGACAAAACTGGTGATGGGGGAAAAAGAATCTCTATTTAATTATTAATTAACACAAATCAATCAAAATTTGCTTTATTTTTAGATTGAGCTTGGCAGCAACATAATAATAGACAACATTAAAAGAATTCAGGTTTGAGGTTCTTCCTCATTGGCTTCACTATTCAGACCTAGGGGCTTCATCCAGCTTCTATTACTAGATTTTCTGTCATTTAAAGAGATTTTTCAAAAATCTGAAATTTAGAAAATGAAACGCAAACTTATGTATATTTCCATTTAGTAGTGTTATGTAATTATTACAGGTGGGTTCAAGTCATACAGGTACAGCAAGCACTTGAAACCGCAATGTTACGTAACTCCAGTTAAACTTCAGTAATAAGAAATCAAACCATTGGTTTGTCAACATTGCTTGGTGACTGACAGTACATGATGACTTCAACAAGTTAAATGAATTATTCACTGCACCTGTTTTTGTGGGAAATATCCCAATCAGAAACAAATTTCCACCTTTTCCACAATATGTTGCTTTCAAAATCTGCTCATATAATGTTGCCTTCGAATCTAAGATAAGATAATGCATTTCTATAGCAAATTATGAGCTAACTTGTGACAGTCTCCTATGAGCGTGCTGGTAGTGAAACCCCTGAAAACCCATAAATTCTGTGCTTGTCTCAGCACACATCTGCAGCAGCATTTGATGTTTAAAACATCCAGTGAAGCCCTGAAGCAGTGCAGCTTAACACTGCAAAATGAGAGGGAAACCTTTTGCATAAAATGCATGACCTGCCTTCTGTTATATCATTGTCATAAGAATAGGTTGTTGTTGATAGGTTTCCCACACATACATCATAAAACGTATTGTATATCTATAACATGTCCGCATCACTCATTTTACTGCTTCATTGGCCCATTTATAGTCCACATTTTTGGATGAGCTGTGTCTCTCATCTCTTTCAGCACTCTGCCCCGGATAGACCTCACTTTAAATCCCCTGCCCTTTGCAATACATGTTCATTTATCTATTTTTGCATGTCTATGAGCTTATTTTGGAAAGGCCTCAGTCACATTGCAGAAAAGGGGGCTGTGAGAAAAAAGCTGCTTTGCCATTGGTAGCAGCTGTTGCTGCTGAGACACCTCTGAGGAAATGGAGAATTGGACACACACTCATCCAATTTACCATTAACAAGACCTTATTGGATGCAGGCCCTTAGAAACATGTGGCTTTGCCTTATGTGACTGTTGAGATTTGCTGCTGTTCTTTTTGAATGTGTTTTTTCTGGGATCTGCGATAGTAGTGATATCTGATTTGGGATCAAAGTGTGACATGTCTATCACTCTGCTTCAAAACTGCAGTCACAGCAGTAAGGACGTGTTGCATGGAGGGAAAAGACCTGAAAAAAAGAAGAGAAAAGCGTCCAAAATAACAAGAATTTCCATGTGTATGGAAGAATCACTATTAAAGCAATCCACAGGAAAGTCTGAGTTGTAACATGAGATTATTTCAAACATCAAACAGTTAAGCTGCTCCACAAAGATCTGCAAATACAAGATTTCCATCCATTTTATTTTTTCCACATTTATATCCAACCACACCAAAAGAGCTAGGTTTTAGTAAAGCTTTTTAACATAGAAACCACTGCTCAGACAAGTGTTGACTTCATCTTCCTCCATGATTTCATTTGTTAACGAATATATAATTATCTTTAACGATCTTCTATGGCTTAAAACACAGATCTACCTCTATATGCTCAGCATAAACGCATTTCACAATCTTCAGAGGGAGGTTTTTAAGAAATCTTTCAAAATGTTTTTAGTGAGGACACTGAGGTCATGAAGCATTCTTTTCTCACAACTGTTGCTGGAAAATTTGGTTTATGAAAACAAACATCAGTAGTGAGATTTTAATTTCTTCTTCAAAAACCAGAAAACCTGGATTAAACTCCTGCCGACTGTCAGAAGTTAAGCAAATCACTTGGAAACTAATGTAACTATGTTATTCTCCTCCTTTAAAAATGTTACTTTAAGTTTTTTTTTTATCTCCACAAAAAAGGTTTGGTAAAGGGCATGAAGACAGACTTGATTTAAGTCCAGACTTTTCTTAAAAAGCTCAACAATTATGAACTTTAGACAATATTCATTATTCACCCTGGATGATCAGAAACCCCTCATATGACATTTTCATCATAACACCTGGTGCATTTGAAATGCTGATGAATGTTTGCATTGCATGTAGCTAAATTAAAAGCTGCTGAGGTCATGTCTTTGACGGCGAACTGAGAAGTGATCGTCACGCTCAAAATTAAATGTGGTTACTGCGCTTTGCTGGGGAACAAACATAGTTCCCATATTTCTGTCAGCTATGTTTGAGGTGAGCGCATTTTCACTGAAGGAGGAGGTAAGGGTGTAATGCTCCACACGAGATGTTATTTGGTAAACATGGTGTTGTCATCTTAGAGACATAAACATAATTCAATGGAAAGATTAGTAACAAGGCCCTTTAAACAGCTTGTGAAAAATGAGCCTCCTGTCAACCCAGCTGCATAAATGTTTACTGAGAAATACCAAACATTGTGTTCTATTTATTTTGCTTCCCCTCAAGTTTGCCCATTGCCATAGATTAGTCATCCTCAGAGTTAAACACAAATTTGCCAACAGAACAAACAGCTAGTAGCAAGTAGCAACCGAGAAGAAGTGCTTAAAACAGTTGATCCAGGCTGGCTTGTGGCCATGTGGACATTACTCTTCAATTGGTTTGCTTGAGAATTGGACCAGAGGTCTCCAGAGTTGAGTGGGAGCGTTTCATCACTTCATAAGTCGGGTCCAAAACGAGCATGCTTGCAGCAAAAAAGTCATATGGCCCCTTTCCCCGTCTCTCTCACAGAAGCCAGAGTAATTCTCATTCCACTTCAGTTGCCTCAGCGCAGCATCACTAACTGGCAACTGAGGCCCGCTGCTGCCGCTTTCTTGGCAAACGGAGAAGTTCTTAAGTGCTAAGCTGTAAATTTGCTTAATTTGACATGAGTCCGAGGGGAATGGGATCATTTTCTTTCAGGGAAAAAGCCTGGCATATTGGCTGACAATAAGCTGAAATGGTCCAACATGGTGTTTCTGCTGTGCGATGACGGCTGGAACACAGAACAGACAGCGTTCAACAGAGCTGTAAAACCGTTTGACTCTGGCACTGGCGCCGCGTGACTCATTTTTATGTTAATAATGTGAAAGCCTTTCAACTGTAATTTCTGGGGAAGAAAATGATGATGAAGCGGCTTTAAATGGTTTGCCTCTTTCCACATACAAGAACGTGAGAATTTACTGAGTGTGCATGTGCACCTGCATTAATGTACAACAATAAATTCCTTTTTTCTCTGAGACGCACTGTCCCGGACACACAAAGAAACGGACAAATTTACAGTTGCATAATGCAGGAAATGTCACGTGTGAATTTTGAGAATGAGCAAATTCCAGTCAAACTGAAAATGAAGTTTTGATCAGAGATGTGGAAGCAAAACAGAAAATATTTATTATTCATACAAACAGATAACCGCTGAAGGGGTAACTGACTCACAAGAGAGAGGAACAGTTAACTAACATTAGGAGAACCTGTTTGACAGAAAATGCAGAGGATTTACGATAAGAATGACTGTGACTGCTGAGTATCATGTGTAAATATCTAAACTCATAAACCCTTAAAATCCTTCAATTTTCACCTAAAGTACCTAAAAAAAAACGCATACCCAAAGTAAAAGTAAAGCTGTTCTTAAACCATTTGGAGTACAGACATGGTTGAGGCTCTTACTTAGCAGCAATTCAAATCTGACAGTTATCCAACTGAAAATAAGTATTTTACAAAGATTTCTTGAAAGATAGGACCAAGCAACCCAAAATTGTGGCATTTGGAGACCCTTGATGATATATTTTGGGTAAAAAAGCTGTTATTTGAAATAAAAATGTTCAGTTGAAGACTGTTTCTGGACAAAGTGTAGAAACTGTTTCTGCTGCTTGCTGTTCTCTTTTGGAGATGTTATCTCATCCAGGTCTAACTAGTTTTGTATATTGTCCATAAACAGCAACACAGATGCTGCCTCTAACACATTTTGACCTAAAGGTAGTCGACTACCGGCAGTAACAGATAGGATAGATAATACATAAAACAAGAAAGCTGCTGACTCACTCTTTCTGTTGACGAATGATGGTTGGGAAATACTGTTCTAACTTTCAATAAGATGATTTAGTTCTGGAGGACATAAAAGACCACAGCTTCTACCATCATCATCCATGGCAGCTCATGAAGGTCCTGCTGTAGTTAAAGTGTCAATCTATTCTGGAAATTTGGCAGCGTCTTTTCTTTCTTTTTTTTTTTACTCAGTTTCTCTGTGCTTCCTTTCCATTTCCTCTCCTCGGTGCTGATAGGTAGCTGCATCCACTGGCACAGAGTCCAACAGGATTTGAAGTATTTGATTGGTTCAGCCGGGTGAGAACAGAACCACTGGGCCACAGATCAATGTGCTTCATGGGCTGATGGTCAGGAAAAGAAAGTTCTGGGTTTATTGGATGAATGAATCACTCAGGCACAGGGACCACAGCCAGAGGTGGTGATATTAAAATTTGGGTGGGCCCAGTGTTAGTTGGGTCACAGATATACTGAGTCATATGGAACAGTAAGACCAATAAATGAACTTTGTCGGCCCAAAAAAGCCACTGGTAAAATACATGGTATGCCAGATGACCAGTCCATCCCAGGGAAAGACAGTGATATCTGAACACTCAAGGCCACAGTCTGATGATCAACTTTGTAGTCATGTCATTGGATTTGCAGCCACATGTCTTGGACCATTGAGAGAAGAGAGTAGCAGAGCTATCAATTCATCACCACCTGGTGGTGAGTCGGCTCAGATGTGGGGGCAGAAGCTGATAAAACTTTGGAAAACTAAAAAAAGTTGTGAGGGTCAACTGGAAACATTTAGCGGAGTCAGAAAAAGCGTTAACTCCCACCTCTGGTTCGGGGTGGGAATCCCCGGTTTGATCACGATACGATTTTATATCGATATAGTGATACAGCGATTGAATGACTGCAGATATCTCAAATTCAGTCACGATATGATTTCGATTCAGTTTGATCAAGGATTCTCCGATCAGATTGAAATGATATAAAGCAATATCATGAGTGATCGATCACAATTATTTCCATTCATCACAAAAAGCAGATCATCATTTAACCTTTCTTTATTCCTGAGCTCTGGCATTAATATTCAGTTTAAAATAAAATATTTCCAAATTAAAAGTGTGTTACTCTTTAATTAAAAGGTTACTCTATCGATTTTTGGCCGATATTAGGATTTTGGATTGATATCATTGAATTATTGACCATATGAGTGATGTTTTGATGTAGATCGATATATTGTCCCACCCCTACCTCAGGCAGAGCTTCCACCGTGTCATTCTTAGTTTGGTTAAAGCTATAGTCTACAATTTCAAAGATTGTTCATCATTAATAATCTTGTTTAGTGTTTATGGTCCTACAGTAGAATCCTTACAAGATGAAGAGCAAAAATGATTAAAAGAATCCAATTAGTCTATCAGGTGCACAGCTACAGAGAAGCTCACCAATATAAGCCATGCAGCCCAGATGACTTACATTTAGTGGTGTTCCGATCGATCGACCACCGATCATGATCTGCCGATTTCCATAAAAAAGTACGTGATCGGTGATCGCCGATCAGCGTCTTTTGTTGCCGATCACAAAACTCGATCACCTTTACTTCAT
>JBBDHI010000014.1:15375065-15388494 GCA_037177115.1 Craterocephalus stercusmuscarum
GTTTATATTTATTATATATTTTATATATTTATATATATATTTTTTATTCTGGATCCAAACAGTGAACCAGATCACCGGCCAAAATTAGCTGTTCCTTATACCCTTTTGGAGATTCCCTAAAAATTTTATCAAAATCCGTCCAACATTACTTTTTGAGTAATGTTGTTAACAGACAGACAGAGAAAAACAATCAGACAAACACATGCAAAAATATAACCTCTGGTAAGTTGTTTGAGAGGTTATTTTCAAGAGTGTATTAAACACTGCGGATTTCACTTTCATGCATGTGAAAAAAGAAAAAACAGAAGACAAATCCTAAAAGGTCAAAACTAATCAATATTGCTGTGGTTATGAGATACACACATACATTGCATCAGGAAGGAATGGGTTCAAGAAATTCCACACAGTTTTTGTAGTTATTTACATATATAAACATATATATGTGTGTATATGTAGAGATCTCAATCAGGACTGTGTGAGTGGCAAAAATATGTCAACAGCTCATCAGTTAATGGTCAAATTATAGTCACGTGTCAGGACACATATTTTCTTTTAAAAGGGATTAAAGTTGAAGAAGTGTATCATGATATACAGATTCATGAAAACCTGTGCTTCTTTACAGTTTGGGCTCCATCAATCCATCAATGGAAGGATTCAGTGGTCTTGAGTTAGCCTTGCCAAGACAGGTTGACCAATGAAGATCAACTCAAGAGCAGCGGATGGAGATGTTGGTGAGATCACAAAGTTACAGACGGTAAGAAACAACAAGCCCATCTTGTCTAAGTTAATAAGAATCCATATGGGTCTACCATCAGAGCACACAACGGTGTTCAAAGCAGGGCTTTGAGGTTAAAGCCACAATTTTTAAACTTCTGTTACGTCATGTTTGTATGTTTGTCTTTATCGAGCTAATGGGTCTTTAATCCTGTTTATCATTGACAAACAGTTCAAATGGAATGCATTAAGGAATAAAAGTGCCAAAACAACATGTCCAAAGCCTCTCAACACACACACAACCACACACACATGCACACCTGGACTATTTCCAGTGACAGGGGCCTGAATAACTTTGTTACCTGCTGAGCAGTAAGCCCTTCAAAGAGGCAATCTCAGCCTTCAGCTCCCCAACTGTTTGGTTGTCCAGGATGCGGTTGGTTGACGATGAAGCCTGTTGCAAAAACACAAGTGAGACACACACAACTGTAAAGACACACAAGACAAGAACACAAATGAGCACTGTTTAGGTCAGATGAGGGGTCACGGCACAAAGCAGGTACACCGTGCGCCTCTCAACTATTCGTCTACGACTGCTCTAAGCTATATATTATATTAAACCTTATATAAAAAAAAAACAAAAATAAAAAAAAAGGACGGGGAAAGTAAACAAATATGGCAAATGCAAATGTTAAGAGCCACATGCTTTTTGTGAAGTCAAGTCACCATAACAACCTCACAACTGCCTACTGTGGGTGATGACGGAGTGGAGGACAAACAACTTCTCTGCAGCCTCCCTTTATGATGTCAGGAAGTCCAGTGAGTGTGAATCATGCTGTTTTTACATAATTTTCCATACTATCTAGAAAAGATTAGGTCAGTGTGCAATGTTTTGGATAATGACTGTCTTAAACAATGGCCACATTCATAAAGGCAGACCAAAGCTTTGCAGTTTGTTTTGTTCTTTTTGTCTTTTATCAAAGGCTTGTGTTATCACACACACATGCAGGCACACACACACACACACACACACACACACACACACACACACACACTGGTACAGCATGAAATGCTACAGGGTATAATGGAAAAGTATTTGAATGGCAAATTGCTACAGAAAATTTGTCTCTGCAGCACTTTTTTTAAGGGATAGGCTAGACTAACAGCTATAAAATGGACAAGTTTTGACAGAGGCCCGGAAAGAAAAGCATCACAAATAACACGCAATAAAGGAAGTAAACTGGGACTGCTGCAAAATGTGTCAAATAAAGATAATCGCAGAAACTTCATGGAGAAAAAGACCAGCCTCCATTACATGTTTTATATCAGAAAAGTGAACATGCCTAAAGGGTTCCACAAATAAGCGAGGGATCGCACAGCAATTACCAGATGCAACAGTACAAAGAAGAGTGATATTTTTCCCTTAATAGGAGCGTTGTATTCCACAAAAACACACCGCAATTAAACAATCAATCTGAAAAGGCAAGCTTCCTCTTTTGCAGATCTGCTCTTAGATATTTGGACCCTGAGAAAAAGCATTACTGGCAAAATGTTTGGCATCCGGTGACGTGTGTAACCTGCTTCCTATTTTTCGCCTATTTCCGAATAAAGCCAAGCATGTGCAAAAGCCAGGGGATAGACCGATGAGACCAGAGGGATTAGACGGAGGAGACAAGGGAAAAAGTGGGATGAAAGAAAAAGTAAAAGCTGTAATTAAGACTCTCCTGACTCACCAGAGGAAGCTTGTTAGGAAACGTGGACCCCCTATCGAGGGGAGAGGGATAACTTGGACTCTTTCGCTTGTAATTAAATCTAAGAGAAATTAATTGAATCACATCTGAAAGGGATCAGACTCATTTACACTGGATGGGGGAGGCAGAGGAGGAGAAGTGAAGGGAGACAGAAAAGACTGGGGGAAAGGTTTTTTTTTTTTTTGGCTCTTATCAGCTCCTAAACCTCCCTGATAAGGAGCTGTGTTTTAGAGGTAGTGCATTGGAGGCCTGCTGAAGACACTCTTATTACAGCCGTCACCTCATTAGAACCATCTTAATCCCTCGCCTCCCCAAGGCACCCGTATAATAAGGCTCAATTCAGCTTCTCTCTCATTTTATGTGGAAAAAAATTAATTGCTGTAAAGGCTGAGCTAAAAGATTTCCAAAGCGCAGAGTCCCTTGAAGAAAAGGGGTAGATTTCTTGAAATAAGTGAAATGGGATTATCTATATTTACTTATGTCACATAAAGTAAGAAAAGGAGCCTTCAGAGTTCCATGTTAACCACCAGCTACATTCATAATATGCATTATCTACAGAGCAGCAGCATATCATATCTCACATCAAGGCTTGTCACACAACACTAACTCTGACATATGTCTTATTAAGTCTGAAGAAACCTAATTAAATGTTGGGCAAAGACCGAGTTTCAGCTCTGAGATACATTATGTCTCTGTGTGTATATACACACACACACATATTGTATGAGAATTACATGTTAAGTGCACTGGGTGCACTGGGTGAAAGCTGATGGACGGGGTATCTGTGACTGCAGAGATTTGAAAAATGCCAAGTTTAATAGCCCCACCTGAAGAGGTAACACATCCGGCTCGCCACAGAGGCGTGAAGGTTGTGCTGTTTTAACAACTGCTGGGGAAAATATTTAACCTCATCAAGCTAATTGCTCAAGCACATACTATGATATCCAACTTTTAAACTATTACTCTTCTTTTTAGCCAAAATGAATTTAGGTTGTTGCTCACCTAGAAACCAATTTAATAATGGTTGTATTTTGGCTACTTAAAGCAGATCTATGCAACTCTGGGTATGTTTACCATGCAGTACGCACCCCAAAGCTGTAGAGGGAGCTCCATAGCAAAAAATAGGCAACAGACGAAGAAGAATGTTGTAAAGCAGAGGCAACTTACGGTTTGTTTTGAACAAGCGATGGCAAGTCACCATGGCTTCAAAGGCATGTAGTAAAAGTAATTACCAAAGCAGTATCAAAGCAAAAAACGAATCGCAGCTGAAACATGCATATCTGTCCAAACGGATTTACGACCGGCAGTCTCGTGTATCGCAAGACTTCCAAACCAAACGGACGTCAATGGGCAAAACTGCAAGCGCCGTTTCGGGTATCAGGAGACCCCATAGATGAGGGAATGTCAGCTTTTTCATCAGAACAGGTCAGTCAAGCAAAGTAATTACTTCCAAGCAGCTTTATGATTATGATAATGTTGCATAGATCCGCTTTAAATGTGGAAAACGTCCTTTTAAATAAATAAAAAAGTGCATTCTTGGGGTAAGTAGTAAAATTCCTCAGGTTTTTTTTTATTACTGTTCCTCTTTGCTATACAAATCTTCATTTCTATTTTTTCATTCTACAATTAACAAAAATAATCATTTAAAGGAACAACAAAAAAATATTCACCTGCAAGTGTGTAAGTGCAGGGCTCTAAGAGTCCCGTGCTGCTTAATAGTACAAAGTACACCTTCCACTTCGAACAGCACATTGTAAAAATCATTATGCATGAACAAGCAACCGCTATACAAATGAGCTAACCAGCCAAAACAAAGTAAAACACTCGCCAACTGGAGCCACCTATTAAATTATCAACCACCAACAAGCGAGCTGGCTGTGGATTTTCACCGAGTACAGAGAGTTCCCAGGAAACATTTCCCCATACTGGTTTAAAAGCCTTGTAACAAATATGTCTCGGGTTGGTAATCAGGGTTGGCATATTTCTGCTGGTTAACCAAACAATTCAGTAGAGGGGAGAAAAAACAGAGAGGAAAAAAAAAAGTACTACTAGCAGAGAAAAAAAGACAACATCAACTCCAGCAGCACCCAAGGATGGCAGCACATCTGGCTAAATGAAGATAAATGCCTTTGGACCATTAGCAACAAGATAAGATCTTTAACAAGCCTTGTTTAAGAGTGTCTGAAGGCAAATTAATTCACAGTTATTCTGCCGGCAGACTGTGTGTTTTCGTGGAACACATGTATATTTATGATGGAATTAGTTTCAAAAGGAAGTCCCCAGAGGAGCGTTTTTGAGTGGAAACACTGGTACAGTGCAATTGATTTCACTCGATTTATGTGCTTTCCCACTGGCACTTTATCTTGTGCAGGCAAGGAGGCAGTTTCTAATCTTCTATGTAGTATCCACTAATAAAGAGAACGATCAGTGAGTTGAGACAGTGGGGCAAACACAGTTAACAGGCAGATTTGTAATGATAATGGAGCAGAAAGAGACTCGGCTGTTTAACATCAGGGATGAATCTTCCTGAGGCAAATCTATCCGAAACACCAGAGATAGTCTACGGCGGCGTTTGTAAGAAAACACTGGAGTCTGGAGTTGTGCTGCATCAGCTTGTGCTCTGTGGGTGTGTGCATGTGTGGACATGAGTCAGTCTGCCTAAACTCACTTCCATAATGAGGTCCCCACTTTAGGGACAGCGGACGCACGCCGCAACTAAGCGGTTTTCAAACTAAGAGAAATGTTTTCTTAGCAGCTGAGGAAACAGACGTCTCCATGTGTTTTGGGTTAAAGGCACATTTCCGCGTTGAGAGGTATAATTGCTAAGCGTGGCGCGCTTTAAGCAGCGTGGTGCAGCAAACCCTGAAAGCCACAAACGGTGAATGATAAGTAGCTCCTCAGCTCCGACATGTGTTTCTCATCAAACATCCCGGACCTGAAAACAATTTCCCAATTTCCCCCATGGCCTGAGACAACAGAGGACCTCGTGCCGACTCGCGGGGAAAATTTAAGATCAACACTATAACTATAAAGCAGGGTTTATGATTTGTTTAATGGGTGTTTTGATGGGAAATATACTTTTTATACACTACTGCTGTCCAACAAGGCACTCATAGCAAATGAAGCCGACTTTTTAATCCAATCTGTGATTTAGTGATGACAAGTTGGAAGAAATAACATCCTTTGTCCTTTAACGCTGGAAGGAACTCATTGTTTCAGCTGGACCTCTAATCTGACTGAGGGTCAAACTTATGTAGTTCTCTTTCAGATCAGCATGCGGTCAAATCAGACCATTAACTCCAATGTACACACACATGCGGATTAGGGCAAATGGTATTTTCTACCCTACATAATCTGGTCTTAAAACCTAGAAACAGCACAAAAAGGAGCAATCACTTTATGATGTACTCGGTCCAAGGAAGAGATCCATATTTTTCTTCCCCGTTTGTGCCGAAGCAGATGTGCCCACATGTGTTTTCCTGCGATATCCAGATGCTACAGTTACACATCCATGTGCTTAACAAGCTGTAGACATAAAACATTGTCTCAGATTGTCTCTTCCAAGGCAATTTCTAGAGCCCTGAGATCATAAAGCGATTTATGGGCAGTGTTGTAAAAAAAAAAAAAATCCGGCAACATTTCATCTCTGCACATAAGTTTTTAAAACAATCACTCAGTAGGATTCGCCTAAACACAATTCTGAGTAGATTATAGATGCTGTCTATAAAAATCAAGGCGAAGACAAAAGGTATGAATACAGATTATGGTCCCATGATGAGATGCATTATACTATTTTTGTAGCTCGTGTTCTGGATGATATATGGTACACTAAGACTGTCTGTCTTGAGCAGTTATGACTCAGGCAAAATAAAAGATTTTAGCACACGGTGGCCTTGCCTTTCTTCTCATCAATCTGAAGACTTTAACCTGCAACTTTATGTTTATTGAGCTCTTCTGCAATTTAAAGTTAGCATCTGTCCGGCTTCCCACAAAAACATCGATCAAAAATGAACAGGCTTTAAAGGAACAATCTGTAACTCTTCATTCAAAACTACTGTACAGCTTTGTGAGGTTGTTTCACGTTACTGTTGTTTGAGAAAGAAAAGAAAAAAGTCGTCACATGATTTAGTGCGATGATTGTGTTTGGATAGATAGACTATACGGATGAGCCATAACATTAAAATCACAATGATAGGTAAAGTAAAACTGCTCATCTGCTGGGGAAACCAGCACTTTGGTAGTCACAAAGATGATACCTTCGCAGCTATGTAAACATCTTTGCAAACCAATTACAATCCATGCTGGCAACAGCAGCAGCCTGACCCCAAAAGGACAGAAATGGGCTTTACAAAAACCGCGATACACAAAAGCTTGAAGAACAGGACACAGTCTGAGAACCTTCAAACTCCCTAAACAACCAATCTGATGGAAGTAATCCCAGTCCGCAATGATGTCCCAGTACCCACTCTAACACACCCTCAGATGTTCTTAGTTCACACCCTGAGTAGTCAGAGCTCTTAGGATGGCAAAAGGTTGGCCTTCTCATTACTACACAGGTGAACAAAATGTTACATCTTGTTGGTGAAATGAGTGAATAACAGAAAATGATGCTTTGACTGAAATCAAAGGAAGAAGATGAATAACAAACAGAAATTCAAGTTCAGCTCTGTGACATTCCTCCAGCCGGCTGCTGCGGATGAGGCGGTGCTTACTGTACCTCTGATGTAGCCAGTTCCTGAGAGAGCTCCTGGATTCTCTGCTGCTGTTGGACCAGCAGCTCCTGGACAGAGACCAGAGTTTGCTGCAGCTGGCTCACTGTTGAATAAAGCAGAATAACAGACAGTAAATTCACATTAGGGACTGGGAGTGTGTGAAAAAAAGGTCTGATAATGTTATTTTGATAGGTGATTATTTGCCTTCCAGAAATGGTTCGGCGAAACTTGGGCCGCTGATCAAAGCTGTCCTTTAAGAATTGTAATCAAAGCTAATTCCCGGTAACTTAAGTCGCAGCTTTTTGGTCCAAGGCGTTGAGGGGTAGAGGGTGGGAAGGGGGGTGGGGTGCACATAGGATGGAGGTATTAATCTCTAGTGTCTGAACTTAAATTAAATAACAGTCTCTAACCTTCCATTATCCACCCAGACACTGCCTTCTAATGCATCTTAAATCCTCAAACGATCAACAAAGGAAAAAACAAGGCTCTCATTTGGGAGGAGGCTGCCAGACAAAATGTCCCTCCTAATCCTAATAAATATTGTTCTTTTTCCATTGACTTTGAAGATTGAATTAGTTCAAGTGTTGGTGTTGGACGAAGGTGTATGATTTCAAATAACACTGGGCACAGTTTGTTGCCCCCTGCTTCCAGTCACGCGTGTATTACCAAACAATGCATTAAGTTTCCCTGAGCTGATTATATTACAGAAAACCAATAAACATTCATATAAATCATGGGCGTGTAAAGTGTTAAATCAAGCCTAATAGGATTAACATCAACAGATATTGTGGCGGTCCACTGCTGAGGTTGTCAGGCCAGTGGTTAAAAGCCTGAGCTGAGCTGCAGCCGGCTGGACTGAGCATAAAGATCCCTCCTCTCACATTAACCCAGCCCAGGACAAAAAAAAAAGACAGAGCCCGGCATCGGAGCTGGGTTTCTTTTGAAAAATCAACACAGACAAAATATTTGATCTTTCAAAGAGGCTAATATCTTGTAGTGGCACCTGTGTTTAAATGGGTGGGGCTGTTTCAATATGGGTGGGGTGCTGAAATGTTTGATCTTTCCATGCTTGCAGAATCTTACAGAATACTAGTTTGAGCAGGATTGTTGGTCGGGGCCAAAGATCACAGTGCAAATAATCTGAGTTTGTTATTGCTCCATTTGGGATCCAGAGTGGGACCAAACCCTCTGAAGACAGCAGTAAAAGTAAAATACTGGCTATCCCTGCTTAAAAAGGTGTTACTATGACGGGGTGTGCACTCTAAACCAAGAACAGCGCTATTAGACTTTGAATCTATTTCACCACAAAGCAGCTTATCCAGATGTGTGGGTCACTCTGCCAGGCTGTAACACTACAGTATGTCTGCGAATCACCACCGCTGCAGCTTTTTTTTTCAGCCACTTCAGCCAAACGGTTCGCAGCCGAACTCTTTTCATGTCTCCCCACAAAGTTGACTCCTTTGTACTGCTCAGACACTTTGACAAAAAAAAATGCACAACTTCTTCCTCCAAGTTATCACAGATATGAAGCCAAGAATATTAATAAAGTCAACGGATTTGGCCGGGCATGAATCACAGACTGTAGCTGCGATGTGTGTGTGCGTGTGTGTGTGAGAGAGAGAATCAGAGACAAGATGATGTGTGAGGCTTGCAGCTGCTGCGGAGAGGCTGCACATTGTGTATTCAGTAAATTATTCAGTAAATACCTCGCTATAATGTACACTACATATGTCCAGGCCTGTCTCTGTCTTTAATGGCCAGCTGGTCACCAATATGGCTCCCACCAACAAAGAGTGCCCAAACAGCCACACAATTCCATTACAGCCCGGGTGCGCTGAAGTAGTTCCAAGATCCATTCATTAATTGTCTGTGTGAAGTTGTAGGCAAATCATAATGGGAGTCAAGGCCCTTACTCTTGAGCTGGGGCTGGTGAAAAAGACTAATGTAGTCCCCATTCAAAAGAATACATCACCTCATTGCGCTTGGCACTAGAGAAATACATGAACTTTAACAAAAGGGGGTTCAAGCAATTGGCAGCAGCGAAGCAGTCGGTCGCTATTACTCAGTGCGGCGAAGAGAGGGAGAGAAAAGGAGAGGAAGACAAAGGGAAAGCAGGGGGAGAAAACTCTCTGTGTAATTGCAACCCCTCTCCCCAACTGTTAACTACAACAGTCATTAACTACAATAGCAGCTCGGCTACTGCAGTCATAGCAAATTAGTTCTACACATTGGTTGAAGAAAAGACCAATGCTTCCCCCCCCCCCCCCATTTTATTTTTCTCCACCAATTGGAGTCACACCTTCACTGTGACGAGAAACAGAGTGACTCCAGCTGTGAAATCCTGTCCCGAGCTGACAAACAGAACAGGGTTTTGCGAGTTGGCAAACCTCCCAAAAGTGATAAGTAGGGCAAGAATGGGCAGTGGAATAGTCAGGGAAACTGTGTTTGCATAGTTGGGAGAAAATGACCATAAAAGAGCATATTTGTTAATCAGATTAAGCGTGGCACACCTCGCACGCCATCTACACAACTTCTGCCCTCCACCTACCTCAGCCAGCCAGGAAACAATAGCATGGGTGTGACTCGATAAAAAGATAACAGCCATGTTTTCATCTGTGAGCCCTTGACAGGAGCTGGAGGTAATATAAAACAAAGGATATCTGTTTTTTAAAGCTGAGTTCCTCTTTGCCTCCATTAATAAAATCCACATAAATCTAGGTCTCTTTTTTTTAATTCTTTTTCCCCAGAATTGGAAAATACAGCAATTGGGAAAGAGGCAAGTGCTTCACCAATACACTGCTTCATATCTCAGAAGCACAAAGGCACAGAGCTCATTTACAAATGGCTCGAAATTTGTGAAATTAATCTGGTTAAACACATGAAGATTTAAAATTCATATTTCCAACCAAAAAAATAAATAAATAAATCACTGTTGTTATTACAGTTACATTATGCTTTTTAATTCAGAATTATTTATTCTGAATTAAATAATTCTAAATAATTAAATAATTATTCCAAAATACTTAATTAATTATATAATCAACAATTAAAGTATTCTCCTTCAGATAACAGTTTTTCCAAATTGAAGTTTACATGGAAAACCTGTTTATTCACCTTTGCTCAGTTCTGCTTTAGATCTGGGAGCTGCCTGCAAAGGGTTCTGATTGGACACAGCGGGCACAAGTTACACCTACCAGAAGAAAAAACAAATTCCACTTTCTGCTTCTTTGCTTTTAAGCTACAACATGGAAAACCATAAAGAAAGTAAACCTTTATGAAGATCTGGTTTGAGCCAATTAGTTTTTGTTTTTCCCTGCACTAATAGGGTATAAACATCCTTGCATCAGAATACCAGGGTGGCGTGATGCTAACAGAGAACCCACCTTAAAGAAGCCGTGAGCATCTTAAAAAATACTGCATGAATAAAACAGATTGTCAACATTATTAAAAAAAAAACACACCTGTTTGCCTGCGCCGGTTTTTTCTAACACTCGTCTCAGATGGCTACTGGTACCTTTCATGTGAAAACACACTCCAGTTCAACACAACTGCTAACAAGACCTAAGTTTCTCAGAGTGCCTCTCTCATTTACGCCTCCCTGGATTTTTAATTATACTGACAAAGAGCTCGGAAAATCTCTCTCCCTGCTTCTCTCTCTCTCCAGGTCTGACAGCCAGGTTGAGATTCCTCACCTGTCCAACATGGGAGCCGCACCTGTCACCGTGCACTTAATCACACAAGGGCCAGTGCTGAGCCCAGACGCCACACAGTGCCACGCTGCACACACAAACACAAAAAGAAAAACAACACACATCCGTCCACACAAAATTAAAATGAACTTTCTGCCCACCTACGGGGGAGAGGGTGGATGATGATGATGGCGATGGAGGTTTTGGATGGGGGTGAGGTTGGCGCAGGGGGGAGACTGATGCAAGAGAGAAGGGGGGGGGGGCTGAGAGGGAATGGGTGTGTGGGGGTTGAGAAAAGTTGTCATTTCCCAACTCCTCATTAATATTCCGAGGTTAAGAGCTTTTCAGCGAAACGTAATTAATTGAGCCCGAGCCTGACAGTAAACAAGCAATTTCAAATTAAAGCGAAATGACAGCGGCGTCATTTGTTAAAAACGTGCGGGGCCCCCCGATTTTGGCGACAGATAAATGAGGGAAAATGTTAAGGAGGGAGAAAGTGATGAAGATATTAATCTTCACCTGTCTGTGTCAGTGTGCCACTCATTGCCGCAATGTTGCTTTCCATCCTCTGCAGATGCTTCTTGTCCTCTCGGCTCCCAATAATGAGGGGGAGGATGTATTTCTGCAATTAAAAGCGGGGCACAATATTAGACTTCTATCTGCTGGAAAAGGGACAGAAAGATGAAGAAAAGACAGGGCAACCGAGGCTCAGCAGCGCAAGGTCAAACCCACTGTGGACTGGACACAAGCTGTAATGGTAAAACCGCTTGGTAATGGTTACAATAACGACTTTCAGCAGGTGATACAAGTCAGTTAAACCATAACAGTTTAGCAATTTAACTGATATGCCAAAATATGGTAGTTTCATGAGACATTCCTACAGGAAAAAAATACATAGAGAAACTGAAAAAGTTCTTAAAAAACAAAAATCACTGTCACATTGTTTATTATTGCTGTCAGCCGGTAAATAGAAGTGGAATGACATGCTCATCTGATAGCTGGATGAGAGTGTTTGTGTTTCCCACACGATCATCTTGTGTGCGTCTTACTTAGCTATGCAAAGTGTCAGATTCCCCAAATAAAGTCAACATCAGCGTTTCTGCTGCCCACACTGAGCTGCTTTCAAAATTATTAATGTCTCCTTTTCTGTCTTCGTCTTTTTTCTTTTTTTAAACATAAACGATGGACTAAAGATGGATAACTTTATCCCATGCTGCCAGTTTCCAGCTCTCTGCCAGGTTTTCTCTCCAGCTGAGGAGGCAAGCAGCCACACCAGTGCAAGTAATAAACACTTTTTAGAAAAAGATTAAATGGGTGTCAACACGTGGTAATTAATAAGTGGGTTGCTGGGAGTGTGGTGTTTACAAGGTGCACCATAACATAAATAAAGTATGGACAGAAGCTTGGACATATGGTGCGACTGGCGCTTCGCTCTAGTGACATGACAGCAACCTGTGCCGTCCCACCAGGGAATCCCACCTCCCTGGTGTATGGTGGAAGGCAAACACTGCTGCATGTAGAAAGCAGCATGTTGGTAAAGTGTGTTTTTGTCTGCTAAGACAGAAGATCCTGAATATGAATGTGGAGCCTTTTAAAAGGCTGTAAAAATGAACAAAAAGTAGGACATAAAAGGATCTAAAGAAAAGCAACTGTGCGTACATATACCTTCCCGACAGGGTCAAGCAGGTATATGTAAGAACATGTTACGCGCTCCCTTTCTCTCCCTCACGCACAAAGTACAGGGGCCTGTCATCTAGGCCGAGAGCTACTGCTACAACTCCTGTCCTCCTCTAAAACGAGAGTAATGGCTTCCACATGCCATTCAGACTTCTTCTAACAACCACTATGGGATTAATGTCACTGGGGACAAGGGGCCTCATGAGCTCATGTTCAAGGGCTGCTAAGCCCGATAAAAACCAGGGTGATTATTTTTAGACTGTAGGACATCCAAAAAAACAGTTCTGTGCTGTGTTGGCAAATTACTTTTTTTAAAGGAAAGGAAAAAAAATTCTGTTTGAGCGGAGGGCAAGTTAAAAAGAAGGGGCTCAAATGAGATCATGCTTTGACGTAAAGCAGGGTAATAACAAGACCAGAGTGGTGTTACATACTACAGAGGCACCTTCAGTTCCAGTGCTACAATTCATCATAAACGGATGCTCAGCATTTTCTGTGTAACACAAAGTGAGGCAGAACAAACGGGTCTGAGGATGCAGAATAACATGTTTGTCAAACATTTACCGTGAAAATAAAATCAGGGAGGAAACAGTCAAAAAGCTGTGAAATGACTTGCCTTGTAAAGCTGATGAAAGCCAAATGCGATGCCCATCATAATGATGGCGATGGCGCCGTAGTCTCTCCATCTGTAGCCTGCTGGACCTGGAGATGGCAAATGGGTGAGTGGTCTTTAAATACAACATTACAAAAACTGTGCCACTGATAAAAAAATATATATAAAAAAAGAAACAATATTATATTGAGTTGGGTCATATTATTATTATTATTATTATTATTATTATTATTATTATTATTATTATTATTATTATTATCATTATTATTATTATTA
>JBBDHI010000014.1:15459691-15469916 GCA_037177115.1 Craterocephalus stercusmuscarum
TTTTCTATTTTACATTACAGAATGTACTTCACAGTTTAAAAAAAAAAAAAAAGAAAGAAGGGAAGACATATTCCCATCTCTTCTATGAAGTAAACTTCTGACCAAGACTAACTGTGGAAAGCTGTTTAAAGCGTAAAATATAAAATCTCTGAGACTTATCTGTGAAAAAAAGCACAATTAACAGATTTTTACCGTGTTTACTCTGGTGCCTCTGGCAGGGAAAACAGAGCAGTTTTATTGCAAAATGACTTGTTTGGGATGTTCAAATGGGTTTTTCATGCTTTCACAACAGTTTTTGAGGGTATTTTTCTCTGATCTGAAGAGAGCCCCAAGTCCAATCCAAAGATTAGCTGACTGTTGAAGCATTTACAGTCCCAGCAATTCAGTCTGTTTCCGCCTTAAAGGTATGTGAAGTAAAGCTTGTAGAAGACTTCAAACAGTGAGAAGCGTCACTATGATGCTGGCAGATGTTCCAAGATAGTATTTATGTGTTTTACATGCATGGAAATGTCCATTTTGCTACATGTACTGTATGGTTCAATGTCATTTTAAAAGCCATCTTAAAAAAAAGATCAATGCACAGAATTGTCTAATAGACTGAGAATCTTAACTTGTGCATGTATCACTTAAGCTATTCAGCTATTATCATTAAAACACAGGAATTAAACATTTTTGCAGCTTTTTTAAGAGGTCATAATGGAAATAATGGAAGAACTCTGAAAGCTACACAGCTTGGAGCATGACTACTGAGGCACACTTTTTACGGCAGTATGACAACAATGTTGCACGCTTTTGCAGGTTGGTCATATTTAAATAGTTATTGTGGGATTTTGTCTTCCACAGTCATTAGGAGTTGATGCAACTGAGCAGCAACAGTGTCACAGCCAAACTTGCCAGTGCAAGTTTATTTCTAACGCAGCCAAGAGGGTAAAACATACTACTGAATTTGAAGTATGCATTTTAAATTTATCTCCACCGCCACAATGAGCCAGACTAAAACAGGTCCGAGGTTGCCACCTTGTGGCTGAATACTAGCACCGCAGTTGAACAGGAATACAATTCACAGTAGCATCATTCTGCTGGAAATGGATTCGAATACTGCTGCTTTGGGGGAAAAAAATCCACTCTTTTCATAGTCATGTAATCAAAGAAAAAAAGTTATCTTTTTTGCTATCAATTTAATGACAGCAGCCATGAGAAACATGAAACTACAGCAACATCAATCGTTAGCAATTTATTACAGTTCAGAATCCTTATAAAAAACAAATTCATAGGTCTGGGATGATACCATGGCTCAACAGAGATCATTCAGATTCAACAATGAGGTTGCAAATTATCCTTACAGCAACTTAAAAAATAAACAAAAGCAAAACTTCAAGACTTCCACCTGCAGAGAAACGATCAGCATCCTGCAGCAGTAGGACTGTGCGCTGACTACTACTGGAAAATATTCCATTCTACGAGCTGTAACACCATGAGTTCCCACCTGGTATGTTAGATTGTGAATTTCCTCAATCACACCTAATTTCCCCAATATTTGCATTACAACACTATATTGTTAATTGATTTACTGTAAAATGATGATCAAAGCTGAGCATCAGTTAAATGGATTTCATCTTAAGTTTGTTATATAAAAAAGCTCATTTCCTTAACTTTTGAGCTTTAAATGTGTACTACTCGTACTACTACTAGTATCAGGGACTACACAGTTTGTGTTGCAGTAGATTAGATTCCTGAATGTCCAATCATGACAGTTGGATAATGCACATATTCTTATGAGCACTATCTGATATTAAACGCTACAAATAAATGTGCAGAAACACCATACAAGTATACAGGATATATACTGTTATGTAACATATTGCATAATGTGTTGATACAAACAGTATGAGTTTAGGTTTGACGGCTCTTCCCGCTCAGCCCAGCCCGTCCAACTGCTCTCCACAAGAATGTTGATAAGACAGGTACAGATAAAAATGAAGAAAAAACAAAGATACATGACAAAAATAAATAAAACTATAGTGTATAGCACTAAAGGAGGGAAACACCGACAAGATTACTCGGCGACTTTCCATCAGTTGATTTCTTTTGGGCGATACTGAGGAGGTGGTGGAGGTGGAGAAGTTGTAGAATGAGGTTGTTTAGATCGGCGGGTTTGAGGGCCAGGTAGAGGAGGAACGCGGCGGTCTGTCAATGCTGGTCATGCTTCACTGAGCACCTGTAAGTAATCAACAAAGCGAAAAGAGAAAAGGAAGCAATGATGGATCCGCATGCTCAAATTACATTTCGATGCGCGCTTCGTAAAACAAACCTTTCTTGCAAACTCCGGGAGCACGAACGACGCTTTGTGGATTTCAGGGTTGTAATACTTAAGGTTCATACTTTCCATTTCTTCTTTCGACCATGCTTTCACTGGCTCCTTGAAGTTTGTCTCCTAGGAAGAAAATGAAAGATCCCTTTTGTAATTTGCTACGGTTTGGTTTTTACTGTAAACCAGCATCACTTCTAGGCAATCCAACAACACCGTGATGTGTGGCAGAATACCAGCAGAGAACAACAAGCAGACTTACAGGATTTTTACTGCAGAGCATGAATCCAATTTGGCCACTGGGATAAGTTGGGATGGTGCTGTAAGCATAATCTACCACAGGGAATAGGGTCTTGCAGAAGGTTTGCATCTCTTTTATCAGCTCCAAATGGAGCCATTGACACTCTCCTGGAAAATTGACACAAGAGAAATGCTGAACTTTTTTATGCAGTGCTGTCTTCAGGTCCGTCTCTGACAGTCATGCAAATTGCTTTTCAGTCCCACGTGCATGACTATTTCTTCGGTCTTCACTTTATCAAAATTACTCATCCACTTGTCTTTAACTCTTAATGGAAAACTCGGGGTAAAAACACAAACTAACCCTGGGAGCAAAGAATTCCACCACTTCTCAAAGCTGCCTTCATTAGCTGATAGTAAGACTCCTTGAACAAACTCTCCGCTGGTCCTGCAACACAAAAAACAGAGGTGTGAGTGAGACCACCCTCGCAAACATGTCGCAGTAATCCTAAAACACCATTGAAAGGGTGACACCTACCAACAGGATCTGAGGAATCTGTTATGATGATGTCAAAGGCATCCTGGTTTTGTTTCATGAATTCAAACCCGTCGCCAATATGGAGGGTGAGCTTTGGACTGAAAAACCCTTTGGCCATTCCTGGGAGGAACTTCTTTGATACATTAATGACATCCTACAGAGCAGACAAGGTATCAGATGGTGTTAGCGGGCCTCTTGCATTGATCACATTATGACAATGATTTAAAAGATGGAAATCACTTTTTTATTCTAAAGAACTTTTTACATTTTATTGCTTAGAAGCGGGGTGAATTTAGCATATTTTTTTGTGCTGCCCTCCTCTGTTTTGATTTATCTGCATCACGAGTTTCTTTGAAGGGATGCAACTCCTGATATGAGTTCTTAAGCATCATTTATGGTGTATTAAAATAAAGTGTATAGGCGTACGCTGAAAACCAATTTAAGCTAAATGAAAAAAGTCTAAGATTAAATGAAGCTGATTTAAAATTGGAAAGGAAAATCGAAATTCTCTACATGGAAACTGCTCAACTAAAATGTCACAATCACAGTTGTGCAGAATTAATATACTATATTTTCATGATCTCTTGCTGCTCCCACCTCATCTATCTCACACATAACAACAGATTCCACCAGTGGGTGCTTCACCACTTCCCTGAGCACACCACCATCTCCACCGCCAATAACCAGCACCTGTAAAAGAGAGACGAGCTACATGCCGTGACAAGAAACACGACTCATCCTGAATGGATTCACAGTGCAGCTTCATGAATTTCACAATAACCTGTCTGCCATACCTTCTTGGGGCAAGGGTGGCTGCACAGGGGGAGATTGGCAATCATCTCCTGGTAGGCAAACTCGTCTCTCTCTGTGCACTGGATCACTCCGTCCAGCACCAAGACATTACCATAGGTTTTACTAAAAAGCGACGGCAAAGCAAAAGGTCAGGTAGCTCTTAAAGCGAGTACACTTTTAAGATTAGCTGGCGACTACACAGTATAGCTTTTACTTGTCTTAACTGTTCAGAGTAACAGTTTTGGTAACTAACCAATACCTGTACGTGGCAAAATGATTAACTTACACGTATCGCACGAGTTGAAGAGAGGAGCTCTGGATTGCTCAATCAGTGTTACTGACTCTAGCTAAAAGCTAGCAACATTAGCCTAGTTATGAAGCTGCAGCACTCACCTCTTGAAAACCATAACATCTTGAAATTTGGATTTCTTGTGGTAGAGGACCTCTTCCACCTGGAGGCTCATCGCTTGCCCCGGCCATAACGCGCACGATTCCGTAAACCACCCATCTTTAATATGGTCCATGACAGCTGCCAACAGGCAATACTAACGTGTTTGCAAGTGTGGCAGTGAGCGCAAGTTACGACAAAAGCGGTTCCCTGACAGCTAAACTTGCTGCCTGGCCATATAACGAATGAGATGCTTCTGACGTCGAACGTGTGCACTGGTGTGAACCAATAGCCTGGCGGCGAGTACTGGTTGGTATAGTTTGTTTGACTTGACACCAGTAGCGCTGTTCTTGGCACCGCCCTACACGACGAAAAGCCCACGTGAAGGTACGCCGCGACACATGCTCCAACCGGGTGTTTTTCATTTCACATAACTTCGTGTTTTTGAAGTCATTCTAACTTTTGGCTAATACTGCGACTTTGGTTTCAAAAGACTGATAATTTAGCATTTTAGAATATTTGGTCTATATTGATATATTTGAAGAGACCAGAGACTGGATTTCTTTCTTTTTGGATTAAATCACATTTAAAATATTTTATCAACTGTCAATTGTGAAACTTTATTTGATAAATAAATTTGCCTTATAATTTTCGCAATAATCCTTGTTGGGAGACTTGAAATAAGCCTTCACATCAAAAGAGATGCCTCTTGAACAGTTTTTATTGTTTTTGTCCTGATTCGTCTTAGATCTGTGTGAAAAGCAGTCAGACCTTAACTCCGTTCAGCCACACTACTGTTACACTTGCTTTTGGAAAGTGATGCCCAACACAGCTAAGCACAATGTTTCCACAAACATCTTTTTAACACATTATCTTTAGGTTTGAGTAATAAACGTGCTCATCTTAATATCTTCATAGTTCATCTTATTGGAACGTTTTTATTTCATACACAAGCATTTGTGTGAACTGGGATTGACCGTGTTTAAGGTGTAAATCTGACAAGTATTTTAATATTAATAAGGAAATAGCTGCATTTGTACTGCTCACCTATTCTTGTAAGAGGTAGAGAAAAAAAATACGGAAAAGAAGCAAAAACTTTTTCTAAAATCACCTTTAATAGAGTTGTGTGCTTCCACATATTTACAGGACAAACTGTTTCACATATGGAAAAAAATACTATTTGAAATTAATCAAATTTCTCTTGCAAAGTAAATAGCAAACATTTTCTGTAGGCCGTTTAAAACAAGGGAGAACATATCAACAAAAAGAGGTTATCTCTTGGGCCAGTTGTGCCGGAATCCTCTGTAAGGAATAAAGACAGGTGATGGTTAATACACTGAGAAGTTTGGATTTTCAAAGGTAAAGAAAGCTTTTTATCATGAACATAATTACCGCTCCGATTTTCCAGCCAGATACGACATACTTCTGTTTCCACTTGAAAAATTGTTCTTTTGTCCTTGAGGAATTTTCTTTGGGACAGAGAATTGTAATTTATCAAGAATTAATTCACAACAAAGTGACAAATTAATTTATACAAAGTTAAATTAAACACATTTTTAATAAAAAAAAAGAACAAATACCTTTTTCTTAGAATTATGGGCTTGCTGGTTTGGATCAAACTGTGTGTTGTCCTTTGATTTGGCCCCTGTAAATGAAGAGTGAGAAGCATAGATTTGTATTCATTTGCATTATACATACAAAGTGAATCTGGATGAAAAGTAAGGTGCAGTCATCAAAATATAATGCAAACAGTGAAACATACCTGCGAAGACTTTGAGGTCTGACTGACTGTAGTCAAATGGCTTGAAGCTGTCTTCGGGTGGCGCTTCGGTCTTCTGGGGCTCCTCTGTTGATTTCATCAGCTTCTTACGTGGTTTGGGAGTCACCTCTCCAACCTCACCGTCTCCTCTGTCCCTTTTCTTTCCGCTGACTTTTGCAGATTCCTAATAAAATAGGTTAACAACAACATATTCAAAACAAAACATCTTAGCTTGGTTCTATTTATTTGAATAAATTAGTTTAAAGATGTTACTACTATTATATGAACAGTAGTTCTTCAGTCAGACAATATCAGAAAAGAACATAGAACTAGATACATAATGAAAGTTAACAAACTTGTGATTTAAAAAAAAAGGTTTTAAACAAAACATGTTTTGTCTTCTTGATTTAACTCTATATAATTACTCAGGTAACATTATATGAGAATAATTACAAATATACTGTTGGGGTGTCAGGATAACAAAAACATTATACCAAACATTTCTTTTTATTATTAATATAAATGGATCAATATTAATTGCATCTCATGCTGCTTTGTTTCACATATAACCATGTAATATTAAAGTGAAACACAAATCTCTGCCTGACGTAGAAAATCTGGTTTGTATGAAACAAACCACATTCACCTCTAAGATAGCCATGATAATTATATTTACACAGGTTAAAAAAGAAAAAAGTTCAGCCTCTGCTAATATCTGGCTCTTGAATGCAGTGGAAACCAGTATTTGGTCTTGTGTCAAATGGATTAATTCATTTAACTATCAATTTAACTTTTTTTTTAAAAAAAAACCTCTCTCATGGACACAGAAGCTTATTCTATACCCTCCATGTGGAGCTGGCATCTGTTCAGTCGAAAGTAGTTAACAGTAGCCTGTTTAACTTTGGAGTTATGATAATCAGAAACATACGAAGATGTAAATGGGACCTGCAAGTTTACAAAATTGGGAAATGGTGACAAAACTGCTACTAAAAGCTATGGGAAAGTCGGCAAACAGTTTGGTTTTGTAGGCGTACCAGCATAACCCCCTATGCTTTAACAATACACTGTGTTTTCAAGTTTTTATTTAACTTGCACAGAGCAATTAAATACATGACCTAACAACCAATTTTTCTCCATACAAAAGGGAGTGAAGACAAAAAAAAAAAGAGAAAAAAAAGGCTGCAGCCTCCACACAGCACTGACACCTTTCCTAATATCGCTGCAATGGGAGCTTTAGAAAACCACAAAGCTTTCTTTCAAACTGCAATCAGACAAGGAAACTTTGGCCAGCTGAACGGCACAGTTTGCCAACGCAACAGCCAATATATGCCAGCATTTGGCTGACTGGCAACAGTTTCTTTCAAGTGCTGCTTCCAACATTTCTGACTATGATGCATGCCACCAGAGAGCGCCAACATGCCAGGACCGATGCTCTCCACACAGCGGATTACCCTGATGGGGGCCACTACTGTGTGCTTTGCAGAAAGGTGAGCCGAGGTAGTTCAAATGGCAGGAACAGAGAGGAAAGTCAAAGGGTAGTGACCGAATGAATGTTCATTCATCTTCTACAAAACACTATGAAACAAGAATTTTGTGTGGGTACTTAACAGAGAACAAGCACATACGAGTAAACAAGTGGGTGCCAAGTAATACCCCCTGTGAGACGGCTCGAACAGCGAGAGGGCTTTTGAGAAGAATGGAGCTATTGTTTTTCTCCAGGATGAAAGACATGCATCCGAGGAGAGGACAAATCTCAAATGCCCCCCGCTGTGCATTCTTTGTCTTCCCGCATCATATTATGTGGAAGATGGGAGTATTTAAAAAATCCACTACTATGCCTGAGTTGTAGTTGCAGACAGTAGCTCACTGAGCAATGTGCAGCATAACCAGCAACACTGTTCAAAAGATTAGACAGACAGAGCTTTTACTAAATCATCTTGTTAGATTCACCACGAAAAAACAGATGAATAAAGTGTAAACATAAAAATAAATGCAATAATACAGGAAGAACCCAAAACACACGAATAAAATAAAATAGTTTAATATAATGACTGGGTACGTGTTATGGATTCAACCATCATGGCTATAAAACGCTGTTGCAGAATTTTGAGTTCTTGTAACTTAAAACCTTCCATTACTTGTTCCTTCCCAACAGGGAAGGGCAATAACAATGGGAAGTGGGAAGAGAAGAATGGATGGGGAGGTAAGCAAATCACTCACCGCTGCTTGCTGGCGCACCGTGGCAACGTTCTTGAGAGACTCCTGATAACTCTGTTTAGCCTTGGCTCTTTCTTCTGTGGAATCAACAGCAGCTAACAGTGAGGAATGCTACTGAGAAAAAAAAAGCCAATATAAAGAAAGCTAACCTTTTTACCTAACACTTTCTTTGCCTGAAGCCTTCCTTCTTCTTTGGATTTCCTCTTGGCCTCTAACTCCTTCTGTTGTTGTTCAATACTCTGCAGTTTCCACCTTTTACTGATCTGTCGATGTCAGAAAGTGCAGATGTGAAGACTGAAATGCAGCAGAGGACAACTTCTTTTTGGGACAGAGTGATCAAGTGAGCTCTTTGATTACCTCAAATATTTTTGAAGATGGGTCAAACTTGGCGTTCTTGTTAACATGCACATCAGTGGAGGGTAAATACTGAAATGTCAAAAAGGAAGGGATTAGTCTGCCAGAGTGATGAACACACACACACACACAGCGCTGAGGGTTATGTGAACACCTCTTACCATTCTGAAAGGGTTTTCAAAAGACTCAATGATACGTCTGGCTTTCATCTGAGCTACAGACATCGACTTCTGCTCTTCGTGCGTTTCCAGCTCCTTCAAACGGAAGCAGGGTTTTAACATTATGTAACAGCATTTGCAAAGAGACGGACTGGCCGAATGAAACAAAATAAAAACTTGATCTCTACTTGAAACAGCGTGATTTTAGCTGGCGCCAAGAGACCGCTTGTTTCCTGCTCGTCAAAATCCACTTTGTGCTCATCCTCCTCTGAGAAAAGTATCCCTTGTTTAACTGGTGCCTCTGAAAAAGAAATAGGATCAATACATTTCCCAGAGTGCTTATCACATTAGATCACCTGCAGGTGGCGCGAGCGGTGAAGCTTACCGTCAGATGGAAACTGGGGAAGGTCACCGTCAGAGACTCGGGATGCGTCATGTGGACCAAACAATGAGACTTCGGACTGGAAAATACACAATCACATTGATTTTCCCCGTCAAACAGTGAAAACTCACAACCCTCCCCTCGGTTCATCAAGATTTCAGCCAACCTTTTTAATAGTTGCTAGTCCTTTCTTCTTTGGAGTTGCCACCTCAGCCTGTGTGAAGAGTAGAAAATGTCCATCGATCGATTCAAGCACATTAAATGACAAGGGACAACACAAACTCAACATCCCACCAGCGCCATCCATCTTTCCTCACCTTCAGAAGAGGCATCTCCCTGGCCTGCTGCACTAACAAATGCAGCTCATTGACCTGCTGCCTCACCAGCGGGGGAACGGGGTTACAGCAGGCGATGATGCCCTGAGGCTCTCTGAGTGGTTATGAATTAAAAACATTTAACAAGCTAGAGCAAGAAGAATTCTTCTGGGTGAAATCTGGTTCACTTACCTGGGCAGCTCTTCAGATATTTTGCTCATCATATGAGTTGGCAAGACATATCTGAACACACAAGTGACCTCGTATTAAAAAAGGCGGTGGAAACAGAGATTGTGACACACTTGCGTAGGCTGCACATAGACTTTTAGTATAAAAATATGTCTGTAATAGATTTCTACAAAGATTTTGCACAAAGCTTACCCAGGGCTTTCATCTTCCTGTCTGGCCAGCTTGTCCCTCCAGGCGAACAGCAGTCTGAAGGCAGTGAGCTGCTGGGTGTTGAAAGACTTTTTCTGCTTCCTCTGCACCTCCAAGTAGGACTCCTCTGTGTATATAGGCTTCACATATTTCTGTTTGCGGAGGTAAAATGAAACAAAACGGGGGGAAGAAATGGATGAAACTGGTTTGGTATTTAAAAAGAAAGAGATTTAAACAGGACAATTAGGACTAATTCTGAAGAGACGATAAAGAGGAAGACGTTAAATTATTTCAGTATTCTCCCATATTTTTCATCTCAGTGTTTTAAAGGAATACTCCGCCCTCAGAATGATGTGCCTTCATTTGTTTACTCACCCCCGTGCTGATTGACACTTTGGAA
>JBBDHI010000014.1:15472283-15484736 GCA_037177115.1 Craterocephalus stercusmuscarum
CGGACTAAGGAGAGAGAGAGAGAGAGAGATAGGAAAGGTGCAAAAAATAAAAGTTAATTAGCTGTTTTGATAAAAATGAAAGTCAAAGAGTCAATCAATAAATCGCCAGTTGGAGGCTTTAATGATCTCCTGTTTCTTGATTGGATCAGATTACACATGTGATTTTTGTACCTCGAGGTCCACTGCAAATTCAGACATTTTGCACAGCTTCTCATTCAGAACCACTAGGTCCTCCAGCGAGTCAATAAAGGACAACTTTGTCTCATCCATTGGTTTGTACATCTAAAAATGAAAAAGCATATAACAGATGAAACAGAAGTCTAACCCGATGTGTCCTACTGGGATCATGTGTCTGCTTTACCTGAGGCTCTGGCTTGGACAGAAGGCTTTCTGATATGGTAAGATGATCCAGTTCATATTGGTATGGGTGTGCAAACCTACATGGATCAAGATACTACATTTAGATGACAAAGAATGAGTATAAACAAAATCCTAATGTTGCACAGAGGACAAGTCTTACATGTCTCCAACATGTTCCTGAGTTCTCTGCTGGTGAATGAAGTCAGCCAGGGCAGCTGGGACGTCAAGGTCCTCTGGTCTTTCCCTCCGTATTTGTTTGTTGGTGAAATCTAAAGTTTGAAATAAAAGATCAAGTTAGACATCCAAAAATGTTCAAATCACAGACCAAAGGATGGCAAGTGAAGACAAAGTGAAAGAAATTTCTTACAAGATGGAAGTGACTTTAACGCATTGGGCTTGATAAATATCTTCGGGATAAAAGGTGTGTTGCTGTTGTCCACTTTTTCCTTGAATTTCAGCTGAGGCCTTGTAACATTTTTGGCGTGAAGCAGTCTGAACGTCTCAGAACGGCTGCTGGAGCCGGAACCCTGATCAACAGGAGCATTGTTTACAAAAAGGTGCAAACCATGACATTAATACATATCATGTCTGTCTCTGAATAAAAATTTAAGTTTTTAGTACTAAAAGAAACTGAGTTTCAGGATTGGCATATATCAGCTTGCATGTGGCCCAAAAACAGACACTGGCAGCTGAGTAAAAGGGCTGAGAGGTTCATCATCCAACCTTGCGATTCCAGCTGGAAACAACAATCTTTGGAGGCTGAAAGCCAGCAGGCATGACAGGCTTCTGGCTTCTGTTCACCCCGTCGGCCTCATCAAGCAGAATTCCCTAGAAATCAGATAGCAAAGCCGGGTTCATTCACAAGACCTTCTCATCCATCAAGTTGTTTAACATCAAAGTTGCAGGTTATACCGCTCTTTCCAGGATAACTTCATTTGTGTCAACAACCAAGTCGAACCTCTCCTCTATCCCAGTCAGCTTGTTCCGGTCTCTGATGTGGGATCTGCAGCCATGGTACTGCATAATGTGGCTCATGCTAACACAGAGATACAGGGGAAAAGAATGAGTTACATAAAAAATTACAATCAGGTTTTCGCAAGCTCACAGCACAGAGAGACAGCGCTGGTGAGGGTCACAAATGACATCCTCTCCCTCCTTGCTCACTCTTCTGGACCTTTCCGCTGTATTTGATACTGTTGATCATAACATTCTCCTCAGCCGACTACAGTCACACCTTGCTCTCTGTGGAACCGTCCTCAGCTGGTTCCATTCTCATGGAATTTCACTTCATCGCTATGCTGATGATACTCAGCTCTACCTCAGGAAAGACTCCACCACTACTGCAGTCCCCCCCCCCCTCATATCCAATAACTCTCTAAGACAGCTTTTTTTTTCATCTACGGAGCATTGCCAAACCTCGCCCCTCCCTCTCTCTGGCCGATGCTGAAAGGCTGATCCATGCCTTTGTCTCCTCCAGGCTGAACTACTGTAATGCTCTCTTTGTCGGGATTCCTGTTAGGAGCCTCCAGAAGCTCAAAAACACCCAGAACAGTGCTCTTGGATGCTGACAAGGAGACACAAGTTTGATCATATCGTCCCAATCCTGCACTCCCTTCACTGGCTCCCGGTAAGTGTTAGGACTGAATACAAAAATTGCCTCCTCACTTTTCAGTCTGTTCCTGGAAATGCACCCCCATATCTCAAAGAACTCACTCAGTTCCCTAAAAGTACCAGAAACCTCCAGTCCTCAGACAGCCACCTACTCAGCACCCCCAGGACCTGCCTACCTGCACCCCCAGGACCTGCGTACCTGAGGGGCCTCCCCAAACTGTGGACTATTTTAAAAACTTTCTGGATCCTTTTTAGTATTGTTTTAGTTGCACTGTGTTTTTATCCTTTATTTTTTTTTTGCTTTGTAGCACTTTGAGATCTAGTTCTTTTTACAAATATAAAGTGCTTTACAAATAAAATGTATTATTATTATTATTATTATTGAGTTAATCATATTACTCATCAAACCACCTCGGTTCACACTCACAAAAACCTTTAAGCATGATTACAGTTACAGGTAAGTCAAAGCAGGCGAAGTAAAAATGAACACTTCCTCACATGCTTTTCTCCAAGAGAACTAATACAGTACTACTTACCAGTGTAAAAGCTTATCTCCTTGACTTTCACAGAACTCCTGGAAGCCCGGAAAGCTCCGATAGAAATCATATTCATCTCCGGCCTGAGGCAAGCCAGCAGATGCTTTTGTAGCTGATAGCACAGCACCCAATCCATACTGCAGAACACAGAAAAGCATAGTTACAACACACAGGTTTTTTTAATGATAGCATGCTATTTTACCAACATTGATGTTATTTATAGTTGATGTGGGATTTTCCCCTTTTCTCCATTTACTGGTAGTCACTTCAAGTAGTATAACTTGAGTTTGTTAGTCTAGAGAGACTGACCAGTTCTTTATTGTTATTTGCTCGTTGTTAAAATTCCTCATATAGAATAATAGCATCCCTGCATGTCACATATTATAAACTGAAGATTGACGCAGTTTTCAGTTTATTACCAGATGCTAGGTTTGTATTGACAATTAATGTTACCAGTATAACACGAATAAACCTAAAATGTATAAATCTCTGTAGATAAACTGGTCTACAAGCCAATATATTTCTTCTAATGTGACTAGCTCTTGGACAACCTCATCCACGTTGCTCACCGTAACGCTAGCTCGAGCTAAAAACTCACCGATCAACTGCTGAAGTTAACTTACTTTAACAAAAGTGTCCGCGTCTTTGAAACCAGGACACAGTTCGCTTTGTTCCTCCTCGTTGGCGTCCGAATCACAGACTTCAAAAGCACGTTTCGTGGGATCATTGCCTTTGGAAGAATCCATCATTTAATAATTATGTACTGTGTACATGCGTGCCACAGGAAGCAGCCGCTTTCCTCTCTTTTCTTTTCGGTTGCTCGCAGGAGGCTAGAGATACAACAGCGCCCCCTAACGCTGCGGGGTGGATGATATTAATATTACTGATCTAAAATGTTGCAGAAAAATATTCTGGGTGCCAAGGGATAGAATGGTACTAGGAAGTTGTCTTTAATGGGAATATTGCTGGCTTGACCCAAAACTTATATTTAACGCTTTGAAAGCATTTTGCACAAGATAATGAACCTGCCAAAAGCCCTCTGTCAGCTCTGCACAAGTTGCTAAAGGATATGAAGAATGATAAAACCATACCTGGAAAGATAAAAAAGAAAAAGAGAAAAACTGTTTCAACTGAAATATAAAATAACTCATAAAGCTACTAAAAGCTTTATGAGTTGCTTGAAGGTATAACACAAATGTAGAAAATCAAAATATTACAAAAAGCAACAAACAAATGGGAAAAAAATCACAGACATACATTAGCTTAAAAACTATTTTCTTTGAAGGAAACAAAAGAAATACACAAATTAACTGAAACGATTAAAAGAAGATGGAAGATTTGAAACTAACTATACACATTCTCAAAATGATCTCAGATACATATAAAGACACACATCTATTGTTTACCGTTTCTTGTTGCTTTGTCTGAGTGTCTTGTGTCTGTTTAAGTGGGTGCAGGTGCCTATTCCAAAGCTTTTTTTTCATATTCTGTTGTATGAAATATTACATAGCTACATGTTACTTGTTGTAGTTCATTCCCATAATGTGCACCTTTTATTTAAGCATTTTTAAGAATTTAAGTATTTTAAATATTTAAGCATGTAAGTATTTTCAGTAGTCTGTTTTAAAAACTAGAACAACTTAGAAAATGAAGTAATACTGGGCACCAATCATTTCATTTGAAGACAGTATGACCAGACTCTGGTCAGATTTGTGACTGTGACACTGCAGACACAGCCTTTTCTCCTCAATATTGCCTGATCTTATCCACTCTGGCCAGAACGATGCACCAGAATGTTGGCACCATGAGGGGGCAGTATTGATATTTAAAACCTGCAGCAACCACACCACAGAATCTGCTGCATTGGGAGAAGTAATATGCACCAATCATGTCTTCACCAATATACCAATATGAGCTTTTTAGACCATATCTGAAGCCAAAGCATTTTGCAGGGCTGCGCAAATGATGCAGATATAGTGATTATACAATTACACATATTCCTTGGTGTCGGGTTAAAAATAAACCGCAGAAGCCTTATGTTGTGATCTAGTGGTCAATAGGATGTAAAGAGCCAAAATATTGACACACCAGCTCATTATGGATGATCTGTGGTGTGTAGGGAGAGCCTCTCTTTTCCTCACTTCCCATTCGTATTGATCTTTTCACAGGGTCCTCTCCCTCTTATTATCTTAAAAGCATCTCTGCAACACTGGCTCAATCAATATTTCACAGTAACTTTCCATGTCATTCTATTGTTTCTGTGGAAGGTATGTAAACTTCAGCACCCACATGCACTAATAATACAAATAAACGAATCAGTATTCTGAAAAGCTGCAGTATAAAGCAGCTTTTATGATGTGTAAAGATAACAGTGTGCTACAAAGACCTGCGTGGTTTGTGTTCTTTATCAACTGAATGGGACATTCTTGCTGCCATTTACCACCATTTATATGGTTTTTCATAATATTATGCATTTTATGGCTTTGATGGCGCCCCAAGGCTCCACTCAAATTCCTCCTGCAGTAAAAGACACTAAAACTGCTGATGCTGAAAATGACACCAACCCACACATAATTCAAAAAAGTCTGCAAAGAAAAAAAAAATTCCTCACTGAACTGTTTTTATTAAGTCCCTCATTTAGAAAACACAAATGCACCACCAAACAATATCATACATGCACAATTTCAGCATATCAAGATCAGCTGATGACTTTTCAATGTGAAAATGTTACCGCCACGATCTCACAGAGATCACATGGACATTAAAATACTAAGGAGTCACAACAGAAAGGCCAAGCGTTGTCACCCAGAGCTCTAATTATCAGTCTTTGTCAAATTACAAATGTGAGCAAATTTACCGTCTTAACGATCGAGTCTAGTCAGAAAATAGGTGTATAAAAAGACAAAAAGCACAATAGAGTATCAATTGTATGCACTGGCTAATCACCTTGTAACTGGTAGCATTTGTGTCCCTGCACAAAAAGGCTTTGTATGATAGCAGATCCTCAACTAATGTATTTTTCAGATTTGTGGTTTGACTGAGGATTACAATTGGAAGTACAGTTTGGTCTCCCAGGTGGTGTGGAGTGGGGGGCTTGCTTCAAACAACAAATATATATACACTACAGTATAGTGTACTGTACCAAGGCAAGAGAGATTTCAGCATTGTCATTCGCTGGTACGAACGCCGTCTCTTAATCGTTATCTCCAAACAACACTTGACCTTTGTGCAGAACCTTTGGAAAAAATAAATAAATAAAAACGACAACAAGGAAACATATCAAACACTGAAAAAGAGAAGCTTAAAATCAGATAATCTCCACAGTACTGATACATTACAAAACAAAGAGGTTGGTAATGACTCTATGCACCCGACATATAAATGCAGCCTTTTTCTCAGTTCACATGTTCAATAAATCAACCGGAAAGATGCATTTCCTGTGTTAACATTTGTACGCTTAACAATCACATTCTGTGGTGAAATAACATATACAAACTGATCACATAAATAGCCACAAAGAAAAAAATCCAAACAAAAAACATAAGAAGATTTAAAGACAGCATTCATGTTATCAACACTCATCAGGAAAGAAAAAGTAAAAAAAAAAAAAAAAAAAAAATCACATTTAATACAAGCTTCATCCAGCAAGATGCACCTAGGATTTTATTGATTTTTTTCCACTTGTCCCTTTGCTCTATAATCTTTTTTAACTTTATAAAAAAGGTTTCACCCTCTTACTGGGTCAACTCTTCCTACCTCCGACATTCACCTTGGATGATCCTACTTACCGTAACGGTCTGCAATGCTTTAGTTACTTAGCACCTTCTTAAGGATGACTTTTTAGTTTTGTTTGCTTTACGTCTGTTCATGCCAGAATCATCCATGACTTTGTAAGCTATAGAAACAACCATTCACAGTCTCAATCACAATGACACACTTGCATACACACACCCTCCTAGGAGTCATCTTGACAGAATTGTACTGATTTAGATTCCCCTAAATCCTGATATATAAGTCTTCCATGGGTGTCATTAGTACCATTACTCCTATGCCCTTTCCTACAGAGCCCCCGAGGCCCCGCCCTAATTCATTAAGATGTTTTAATGTCTGCTAAACCATGGCGCACATCAGGATTTCTATTCATCAAGTCAGACCATTAAGTAGCCCCTTGTGTTCTGTGCTATCACCTTGTTGATCTATTCGCTCCCGGCATTTTAGAGCGATGGAAAGATAGAGTGAAGCAGGTCTGAATACCTGAGCATCAGGGTTCGAGTGAAATACATAAACAATGACAACACATACCACATTTAAAAAAAGGCCAGTACAATTGACAATAAAGAACAAATTCACGGCGCGTAAAAGCACAGCTGACCATACACTTAGCCAAATAATGTCTAAGCTGGTGGCTAGATTTCAGTTATCTGACTGGCACAATTGGCAGCATGTTAAACCTCTTGTCCACAATGGCTGATGATGCAAGTTGATTGGCGCTGGCTGTGTGTCACCCAGATGGATGGAGACTGGGCCTGCAAACTAATGATTTTTTCCCTCTATTGATGAATCAATCAATTGTGGTTCCTACTGATCAATCAGTCTCCAAAATGTCATTAAATTGGGGGGGGTGGGTGCATTTCAAGTCAAGGTGATGTGAATTATGGAAAGCTGAAACTGTAGAATTTGGGGTTTAGAATGGCCAACAGGTGTCCCTCTGCATTGAGCAGGCAAAATAATCAGGCACTATTTTTGTGATTAAGAACAAACACAGCGGCCATTGATCAGTTTGACTAGACGAGCTTAACTAAAAGGCCCTCTTCATAATTTCTTGAGCTTTCAACCACAGCTCATAGTGATCATTGAGGTGAACAAAGAAGACCGGAGGAAAGCAGGAGAGGAATCACTTTTTTGAGTTCCCAAGTAACTGAGCAGAACAACAGCAAAGATCATTTTGATATTTCTTTACACTAGGGTCGCATATGCCTTTAGAGTGAGAAAAGTCATTATTCAAAGGAACAATTGGGAAATCAATTCAACTTCTTTTTTTGTCTTAGATATAACTAGATATAATTCCTTTATGTCATTGGACACTTTTGGTATTATCCTTTCTTCTGTTTATGTTCTGGTTGGTGGAGTCCTGAGAATTTTGATTATATTTCAAGTTTACCTTCACACCATCTTATTAATGTCTATACTCTGCTGTGCCATTTCATTATCGGAAGGACTGAGTATTATAATCCTACTGCAAAACAAATTTACTTCAGAGAAGAAATAAAGTAACCAGAATCAATGATAAATCAGCTGGTTTATGCTAAAAGAGAACTATTCTGTACAGTAAATCTAACCAAATTATGAGCTTTTATAACCAAAAAGCCATCAGTGAAGGGTGAAATGTAAAAACAGTTTCAATATAAAGACGGCGGCAGATATATTCAGTCTTTCAGTAATGGGATCAGTCATGCAGCTGGAAATGCAGTCATGTTGCAAAACAAATAAAATGAGGTTCAAACTCAGCTTACTTTCTCACTTCCACGCACCTGGCAAGTGTGAAGTGGCTGTGAAGTGAATGTGAGATAAATGTTGGATTATCAGTTATGGTGGAAGTGATTCCTAGGCTGTAAAATGGATGTATCCAGTGGACCTGAAAGTCGCACCAATGCGAAATTGTAAATGTGAAAGAGCCTAATTTCCATTATAACTATTTCTTTAAATGCCAGCTACATTGTATCTTCAATTCAGTTCGAAACAATTTCAGAGTTGTAATAAATCCTTGGATTTTATTTGAAAGAGCCATGAGGGAGCCTTCTGAAAAACACTCATTGTTCTGACAGGCCAGAGCAAGACTAATAACTGGACATTTAACATCTACTTTGTAAAACTGGGAATGATAAAGTAAATAATATTATCATAACATTAAGTGCAGCACTGTTTGTTAATAGGGAGATTTAAGCTCTGGAGTTTAGCTCAAACAGGAGCCTTTCTGTGTGGTTTGCATGTTCTCCCCATGTGTGCAAGGATTCTCAGCAGGGACTCTGGCTTTCTCCCACTGTCCAATGACATGCAGTTAGGATAATTGGTCACGCTAAATTGTCCCTAGGAGTGAGTGTGAGTGGTTGTTGGTGTCTCACTGTTGGCCATGTGATGGACTGGCGACTTTTCCAGGGTGTACCCTGCCTCTCTCCTGCTAATTGCTGGGATAGACTCCAGCTCCCCCCCCCTGACCCTGAATTGGACTAAGTGGTATAAAAATATGAATGGATGGATATTAGTGCTTTCACATAGGATGTTTACTGTGTTCATGACTCATGTCCTCATGCCCCCCCCCACCATCACACTCCCCCAACCGTGTTCCCATCCTGTAGTCTGAGTCATAATCCTCTTCAAGCATTTCATATTAATATTAAAATAATATATAAATTTTATAAAATAATATTAATTTCTCTTTTGGAAAGGTGTGGTGAACAAAAACTATTGATGACGTCTGCTGACAAAATGCAAACTACACTTTGAAGAAGCTGTTGGACGAGCATTTTTGAATTATGGACAAAGGTAAGCATTTCCTGCTTCCAGCTGCTTGTCAATCTTTTTCTTTTTTTTTTTCCAAACCTGGAAGGTTTATAATATGCCTGAAACTCCACATGCTACCTTGTGTGCTTAGTCGGTTTCACTGATCATCTGTTTGGTGGGGCTTATACTGTAAGTATCTCGTACTGTAATATTGCTCTAAAAGTTGGGCAGTAACACAAAGAATATGTCTAAAAAAGTGAAAGATTATATTTTGGTTTAATGTCATGCTTTGATGTTATCCTTCTAAGTGCTCTCTGAATATTTTTAAAACAGACTCTTCTCACATTTGGAAAGAGTAAAAAAAAGACTGTTTAGCACTATTGCTTTGATAGATAACTAATTGATTCTGACAATTTTTCTGTACTGTTTTCGGGAGAAGAAAAAGGAAACACACTGGCACTTATACACCTCTTCTGCTATTGCTGTTTACAGGCAAATTTGATCTTTTGAATGCAAAGTAAAGTCCAATCTGGCAGGCAGCAGGCCATTATAATAACTGGCGGAAGGCATTAAAACCTTTAGGGGCCTTTGCGGTACATTCATCTCTCCAAAATCAAATGATAGAAGTTAAATGGCTATGAGGTGTTTTTACGAGTTTCATCTGGGATGCAACCAACTTTTATTGGAACATGTAAATACGGAAACTGCTGCAGTATGTTCTGCAACACTGTCACTTGCCAGTGTCTATAAGTGAGGTCATTACAAGACTCCAAAGGCACAGGCATGGGTGAGTGAACATGTTTAAATTCGCTAATTTAGGTGTGAAGAGGAAAACATACAATTCAGAAATGCAAGATAAAAACTTTCATTAGGCCCCTCCAGAGGGTACAGTGGTCCAACTGAATGCTGAGGAAAAGCATGTAGCTTTGTAATAAGAAGAAGGCTGAAACTACTTTGGCACATGGATGGAAGTAAGGCATCTGTATCATTCTAGAATCAAAGAAAAAAAGTCACTTTTACCAACCAAAGTTTCAAAACATACCTAGGTTCAAAAGAATAAAAAGCAAGCATTTAGCACGTTCCACTCTTGTGCTGCCTTATATTTTGTTAATAACCCTACAAAATTATTATGTCCAAAGAAGAGACAAAAAAAGACAAAAAAAAAAAAAAACAAGTAAAAGAAGAAATAAAAAACTTTGCCGCCTCCACAATTACAGAAAAAAGTTGTTGGCAAACAGAGCAGAGTCACGTTGTGTCACAATGTTGACCTGAATGTAAATATTGTGATGGCAAGGAACAAGGAGAGAGGGGACAAGTCCACACTGCAGGCTCTGGAGCCGTGGGCACTCATACCTAAAACACAAACAACACATGTTAAACCAACTGATAAAAAAGAAAAGAAAATATGATGTAATGATTAATAATCTACAGTTAGACTCTGTTCTGTTTATTTTACATCCATAAGGAAGCTGGATTAAAGGTTAGGTTAGGTTAAAAACTTTCCAACCGGAAAAAAAGCCCAATAAATTATTCACACTGGTGTTCCTGACGTTTGCTTAAAGTGTGGTTAAAACTTATTCATGCGTAATAACTGCACTTAGAAATAAAAAATACCAAAAGATAAGGCTGTGTTCATAAAAAACGATATTTCATGAAGTGGTTTAGATTATTTTTTTGGCATCAGTTATGAGTGTTTTTGCTTTGGGAAGATTTATTATTTTATAAATGACTCAGATATTATTTTATGAGAAACTGTGAAAGCAAACTGCATCATCCATTTACACCCTCTTTTTTTTCTTTATTTCTCTGCCACAATTTTTGGTCAATTTAATCCAAGTATAAATGAGACCAGCACAAAAACGATTTAGCTTAAGCAAAGATAAGATAATTTACCTTTAATTTGTCTTGATTAGATGATTAGTAATTGGTTTGTTGGTTGTTGGTCGAGAGAAGACTTGGCTGTCTGACAAACTGGTGACAAACCTCAGCAAGGAAAGTCTCAGAAGCTGTAACCAATCCGGAGCAGAGAGTTTATTATATAGTGTCCAAGTAGATGAATAACACATATCACACACTTTCATATCTAAGACAATTGAATTAAAGAAATCGGTTAAAGACAATTTCATTTGAGAAGCAGATTATGCAAAACAAGCAAGTTAGTCAAATTGTCAAAATTCAGATAATTTCACACAGTGCTGTTCATATCTGAGAATACAGTAACCTTTGTGAATTGTTATAACAAGAAAACAACAACTCTGGTCAGAGGGATGATAAATTGTATGAAATTGTTATTTCACCATAGAACTGTCTGGTAGCAATTCCAGAATTTATATCTCCAGGCTAATAATTAAAGGTTACTTATAGATTTTAGGAGAATTATAATTAAAAAGGATACTTTTACCTGA
The DNA here is from genome assembly GCA_037177115.1 of Craterocephalus stercusmuscarum. Taxonomy (NCBI): domain Eukaryota; kingdom Metazoa; phylum Chordata; class Actinopteri; order Atheriniformes; family Atherinidae; genus Craterocephalus; species Craterocephalus stercusmuscarum. Next base: position 15,483,697 of record JBBDHI010000014.1, read on the forward strand.
ATCACAGCAGTCTGTATCAGATGAAGGACAGGAACCAAAAAGAGACCCGTCTGCCTTTTCAGAAGGTCAAATGACTTTTAGGAAAATGCCCCAAAATGTCTTTCATATCATCTCATTTATACCCATAAAGTGAGGGTGGGGTTTTCTAACAGGCTTAAACAAAACATCTTTGTACAGAATACCAAATAAGGGAATAACTAAAGCGCCCATCATCCAAAAATTTAAGATAGAAAACAACTCATGGTTGTTTAAGGGCAGGATCAGTGTGACTTGCAACGAACTAAGATTCTTCTTACTAAGAAGCTTCCCTGCACTGTCCAGCATCCAGGTGTTTATGATAATCACAGTGGTTGAAATTTTGATGATAGTTGTTGATAGATATACTGAACCGATTTGAAGTCACTGAATCATTTCGGATCGTGTCGTTCTAAATGAACTACAATCGTTCATGAATCGTATCATAACCACAAACTGTGATATCAATCAAATCATCATTAAAATGAATCGTTACACCCCTAGGTACTAATATTTCTCAATAATGTTGCTAACAGCTATACCAGGGAAATGTTTGGGACCCCTACCCAGAAGTGGTACCCCAAAGGCTGACCAACTCTGCATCACTACAGAGCAGCGAGAGCGTGGACATTTTGCAATGACGGGGCCTTGCCTACACCTGCTGCTGTTGCTGCACCTCCTGCTGTGTGTTTTACATAAATACACAAGTTAGAGTGAGTTTATTAACATGAAGGCATGTTTTCTGTCTGGTAGAAAAAGAAAGATGAAAAAGAGGAAGAGCTAGTTTTGCTCAGAGCAAAGTCTGTCATGCTCCTACAGAGAGGTGTCAACTCAGTGTACATGCAGTGTGAAGGGGAACTGAATTTTATCACTTATGTTAAGAGACTTCCTTGTTTACAGCTATACCAGGAAATGTTTGGGGCTCAGAGAAAAGTCTGTCCTGCTCCTACCTGAGTGTCACAATTATGAAGAAAAAGAAATTAAAGACATGACCAGTAAAGATAAACTTGTATCAAAGTATAGAA
>JBBDHI010000014.1:15526943-15538587 GCA_037177115.1 Craterocephalus stercusmuscarum
GTTATTATTTATTCTTACTTATTTTACTGGCTGAGAAGAAATTTCATTATTAATGATGTCTTGTTGCCAAATGAAAATTAAAAATGAATTACAATTAATTTAATCACTATTTCCTACAATACCTTGTGTGAGTATGATAGAGAGCATCCACCTGAGCTTTACTCCTACACAGGTTGATCGACTTGCTGTCAGAGCAACAGCTTTGATGCAAACTACATTAGATAATGTTTCCCCTCTACAAAAAGAAGACCCATCAGATGAAACGGGCTCTTTAAGGTTTAATTCACAGCTACAAGCACTGAAGCAGACATCAAGGTGATTGGAGGGGAAATGGCGTTCATCTTGTCTTGCAGAGACTCTTTTAAAGAAGAAACAGTATATAAGAAAGTCCCACATAAGGCTAGAACAGATTCATCATTGATAGAGGAGAACAACCCATGACTAAGAGTCATAGTGCCGTTAAGCCATGTATTCATTTAACGCTCAGCTGTGTTGACTTCATGAGTTTCTTCAGATACAAAATTGTTTCTATTAGAGAGAAAGTCCATGAAACCTTTCCCAGTATTGATGATGTCTCATCTACAGCAGTTTTCGAGCCATCTGCAGAAGCTGACTTATGTTTGGACTGTTTCTGTCCTTTTCAGCTTTATCTAAACCTTCAACTTGTTTTTAAGACCCCATCCCAACCAGAGTGTTTCAAAAAGCTTTTCCTTAGTTAATACATCCGCACTGGATTTGATCAAAACTTCTCTTATGATAGTCATCTGTGCAGTGCCCCAGTCTTTTAAGACTGCTTGTGATCCAGGAGTATTAGCTAATTATCAACCTAGATCCAAAATACTGCAGCGAGGGTTCTGATGAGAACTAACAAGAGAGATCATGTTTCTTCAGTTTTAGCTTCTCTTCATTGGCTCCCTGTTACATTCAGGGTATTATTCTAAATTCTTCTCCACACATATAAAGCCCTACATGTGCTGCAGAGTATATCAAACAGCTCATACTTCCATATATTCCCGCAGAGCATTTTGCTCTCAGACTGCAGGTTTATGTGGTTCCCAAAGTCTCTAAGTGTCAAACAGGAGGCAGAGCCTTCGGCTATTAGGACCCTCTCTTAAAGAACCAGCTCCCAGTTTGGGTTCAGGAGGGAGACACTCTATCTACCTTTAAAGTCAGACTTAAAGCTTTCATTTTTGAATTGAATCAAAGTCAATATTAAACATGATTTGTTGTTTTCCTTAGGTCATCAGTTTTTAATGATTTGGCTTGTATGAATATGGATTGGACAATAATAAATTAGGTGGCCTCACAGCAAACAGGTCACTGGTTCAATTCCTGAGTGGAATTTGAGCCGTAGGAGGTTGCTGGTTCGAGCTGTGGCGGAGTTCAAAACAGTGGTCTTTCTGTGCAGAGTCTGCATGTTCCCCCTATGTATGCGTGGGTTCTCACCGGGTTCTCCAGCTTACTCCCACTGTCCAAAAATATGCATGCTGGGTTAATTGGTCACTCTAAATCCTCCCTAAGAGTGCAGGTGTGTGTGTATATGTGTGTGTGAATGGTTGTCTTTCTCTCTTTGTTGGTCCTGCAATGGACTGGCGACATGTCCAGGGTGTACCCTGCTTCTCGCCTGATTGTTGCTGGGATAGGCTACAGCACACCCGCGGCCCTGAATTGAATTAAGTGTTACAGAAAATGAATAAATGAATGATCACGAGTCAGGCTGAATTGATTTTGTCTGTAGCCAAAGTGCCCTGATATCATGTTGTTGTGGCTCAATACAGATTGAACTGAATTGAATTGTAATATGAGTAACATGTAAATATAAGAACACACAAAGAAATATACATTGATAAAAAACACAAAAACTTCAGGGAAGAGCCAGAAAAAATAAAGACCAAAGCAGCAAAACTTTAGTCCACCCTGAAGAGGAAAGAAGTCTGAGTGGAAGTGCAAACTAGAATACTACACTACTCACTCATACTTTCTACATCAAGAAGGAGAAGGAGCAGATCAATCATTTGCCAAGAGGTTTTTGTTTGTTTTTATCTTGGACAACAGAACTGAACCACAGTTTCCCAAATGATTTCCTTTTCGCTGAATCTTTGCTGGAATTTTCTATTTCTTCTATTCGATAACTTACTTGTTATTATGCTGTTTCTTTAGGATTTCTAGCTTTTTGTCGTATGCATGCACTAACAAAACCATTTCTCACCAGAATGTGGACAGAATTGGGGCACCTTTGAGGCTCCAACCTTTCAAAAGCTTATGTCATTCTTTTAAAACGGTAACATGCATTGATTTTGCTTGTGGTGAAACTGCCACGGATGATTGAAAATTGTAAAATAACTACGATTTCAAAGCTCCAAAATTTACGATGCAAAGGTTTTTCGTTGAATGTTGCAAAACGCTGGTAATTTGCTTCCAATGAAAGTGCAACTGTTGAACTAATCACAACTATGACATATTCAAAGATGCCGTACAGGAGGGACTGGGGCACAAACTTAAGCTCAGTTCACAAGCAAGTTTGTCTCCCATCTGTTGCAAGGACTTTCCAACATCACTCTAAGTCAGGATGGGTTAGGCCTCAGAAAAAAGCAACATGTTTAGGGATGGATATTAATATTTAAACCAAACCCACATGGTTTGATTTTAAATATCAATTCATACAACGTTAGAGGTTTACATCTGGAGACAATAAAAAAATTCAGCACATTTTAGCCAGACACTGTTGCATTTTCAATGTGTGTAATGGATTTACTTTTCAGACTGGGTTGAAATAAAACCTTATTCAAAGAAACAAAACATGCATGCATGCACACCCTCCCACGTTTCTGTTATTTTCAAACACATTTTCATTAACTATGCCGGATCCCCACAAAACATACGGTACACATTATAAAGTCCCATAGAGCTGCATTGATTTAAAGAGCTTCTCTGTTTTAACCTTGTCTGTAATTGCACTGAGGCACCAGTTAATTCCCATCTTCATCACTTTTCTGACCAAACCAGTTGTGCGGTTTGACCTGGGGTGAGTCCAGTATGCTCAACAGGGTAATACAGTCCATCTGTCTGTGTTTCTACGGCAAGACATACAGCAGCAATTCATTTAATGCCGTCTAAAAAAGAGCACAGCCACCTCTTTTGCTCCAGGAAGCACCGTGATTTATTAGAAATGTACAATCATAATGGAGGCTTTTTTGCTCTGCTCTAAATCTATGCTGTGCCCCAGAGGTTACTACTCATTATCCCAACAGTTATTCCAATAAAAAACAATACCTGAAGCAGTGAAAAAAAAAAAAAGCAGACTTCCACCAAGACATAGGGTCAGTCACCTTAGAAAAGAGAAACCAAACAGCCCACCCAGTACCACCTATATTTACACCCTCTGGATCACCAAATGCAGAATACTAACAAGATCCAGGTCACAACTTTAGATTATGAAATCTGCCGTGATGTTATCTTTTAACTTTTTTTGCCAGTGATTCTGTACATTATCTGTTGAGTTAGAAGCTGAAATGGCAAATGATCTCCATCTCCCTGTAGCGGATAGCGGGTGGTACTATGGTGGCCTCTCGTCTAGAGACTATAAAACAGGAAGTGGCAATTTGCCAGGGAGTTCCAGTTTCCTGTGCCGTGGCCAGGGCATTGTTATGCCACACCGTTAATTGTGTACGTTTTGATGATCAGGTAAATATTTGAAACATACTTGTTTTTATACAAGCATCATGGGTGTGACTTTTTAAAACAGGTCGACGCCACAGATATGCAGTGTTTTTCTATAGAAATGATATGCTACGGAGCTGACTTGTTGAGATAGCCTGTTTTGTGATGACTGTAAGAGTGGATTATAGTAACTAATTAGTTTGTTTTTGTTTGTTTGTTTCTTCATTTAATTGGGTTACTTTCCTTTAGAAAAATATACTCTGCCACCAACACAGATGAGTACTTACAATACCTGATTGTTTGCATGAGAGCGGGTGCGGGTGCTTGAAGTACGATGCAGTGATCTTTTTTTCTGGAGTGTATTCTGTTGTGCACTCAAGGAGATTTTCCAACACATTGGTGTACGGGCATTCAGGTTGGCAAAAGTAATTCTGAGATGAAAGTTGGTTGGAATAAACAAGGAGTGTCTAATGTATTAAAGGAGCTATACTCGATTTCACGTCCGGCTAGTTTAATTAGCGAGAGCGGCTAGTTTCTTTAGCTTTGGCGTGACGCTCTTTCTTTGCCAATGGGGTTAACTTTTGTAAATTCCAGATCCCTTAGGGGAACGCTCTAACTGGCTGATCTGAATCCAGACGTTCCGAAAGTTAACCCCATTGGAAGAGAAAGACCGTGATGCTAAAGCTAAACTAGCCGCTATCGCTAGCTAAACTAGCCGGACGTGGTATCGGGTATAGCTCCTTTAATAAATAGTAAAACATTAGTTTTGTAACACAAAGAATTTCCTGGATGAAGGTGCTGATCCGAGTCAAGTGGACATCTTTTTTAAAATTCCTGAAAGATTTTCTAAGAACAAAGGAAAGGTGTGTATTTTACTTGTATTATGAAACATGATCTGTAAGAAAAAACTCAACTATAATTCATGACAAGTTCAGCTGAAAGAATTTGGGCTGCTGCGGGTCCTGAGGAGCAGAAAGCTGTCATTTTGCTGCTTTTGATAAGCATCGGCTGACAGCTTTGGTTCATTGTAAAAAGATGTATTTCCTAAGACTGGAGAGAACCCACTCTCTCTTCCAGTCCAATTCTCCTCTTCCCTTTGCAGTCACACTTGCCCACTCCTTCAGATAAACAACTTTTCATTACTCTGTCTGTCTCTCTTTTCCTGTCTGTGTCTTTGCCTTACACTTTTCCCTCAGACACAGAGACTAAATTCCTTTACTTTAAATCGTGTTGCCCTTCCCTCTGAACACACACAGGTCAATATCTGTGCTTAGCCTCTGTGAAACTTAACTATATTAGGTGCACTGCTCCCTCTGTCTAATAGGAACTACATTAAACCTGCATTGATCATCCCTATTTCAGGCCCAGGTTTCTTTAACACGGCCACAACATCGTTAATAATGCTCCATACAGCAGCCGTTTGACATTTCCTTTAATTATGCCTTTAATTTATTCATGCTCTTGATCCAAGGAGCTTGTTGTGAAAAGCTTCCTGGAGGAATATATTATCCTGCTCCTCTCTAGGCCCATGGATTACCCATCTTAATAGCAAACCCCTAAAGGTATTATTTCATTCACCATGTGTCTGTGTGTGTTTGCGCCCTTTTGGCGTGTGTGATGGCAAAGAGCATTGTGCCTTGAATGCACATGTTAAGCTGCAAAAGTCATTAGGTCTTATTTCTGAACCATTCAGACAGCTGGCTGTAAAGTCTCCTGCATTACTCCTGCCTCGCCTAATTTTTGAGGTTAGCATAAAGAAAAAGAGCAAACGGTTGCAAGATGAGTGCTTATCGCACAATGCAGCGACCCCCATGTTTAACCTAGTTTTGCCAAGGAAAACATCACTGCTTAATTTGCTCACTCTGCAGGTTGGTTAACAGACAGTGAAACACAGCAATTTCCCCACAAAGTAGAAGAGGAAATCTCAAATGTGCGAGCTTCAAATGGGATTTAAGATGGTAATTATGATGTTTCCTGATCACAGAACATTGCTCAAATCCTGACTGCACACCTGCAGAAACTCTTCGGGCTGTGTGATTATGCATTTGAAGACGGGGAAGTGGAGGCTCTTGTTTGAAAGAGGCACACACACACACACATGCACAGAGGAAGAAATAGAGGGCAATTTATCATTTGCAAATGAAATGCAATTTGAAAACTTGTCAGCAAGTCAGGACTGGAGGAAATACAACAAAGCCTACTTTACTATGTCATGAAATATTGAAAAATGTTTCAATATCCTCCTGCACCTTTGCCTTCATTATGTTTTTTTAAAAAACAACTACAGATACTTTTCCTTTTTTACTCATCTATGTTCTGTTTATGTAATGCATTTGAACATAAAAACAGTTCCCTTCACATGGCTGTCAGTCCAAAGCAACGTAGGTGTTACTCCCACTTCACTTGAATACATCACACAGACACTCATGGGGGTTGTTTTTTTTTCTCTCTCTCTATCTCATATCAGCTAACACATCAAGTTTTCCTTGTCTCTTTCCTGAACATTTCTGGGAGCCTCAGTTCATTAGCCGGGCTCCTTTCAGCAACATTGCATTGAAGACTAATGGGCCAGCATACTTTTTATTGCGTGCTGCAGCTCCATGACTGTGGAGGATCAAGACTTTCTTCTCTACTGTTGCTGATTAGTAGGCCCTGCTTGGGGCTACTGAAAGGAAAGATCCACTTTAAGATTAATCCTTTTTTAGGTCAATACGAAATTCACTTGGCTTCAGAAGAGGCCTGCAATTAAACCAGCTTGTGAGGTCTGACCTGGGGTGAGTCCAGTGTGTTCAGCAGGGGAATGCTATGCATGAGTCTGTCAGCACACCATGGCAGAAATATGTTCCCCGGCTTCAATCAAAAACTTAAATAGTTGTTTGGAATATGTTTTGTCCCCTTTATTATACATAACAAAGAACCTGTCACTGTATCCAAACAAGTCCATTTTCATCTCACCCAACAACAGCATAGAGGACCAAAAGCTTTCTTACTTGATTGGGTGAGTTAATTGCAAAGTGTAGCTGAGCTCCTCTATGCCTGTCACAGTGTAATAAAAGTACTTCTGAATCCATGGCGACAGACATCACAGAGTGTCTGCTCTCCTGCCTGCCTTGAGATTTTAGCACCAGAATTTTGGCCTTACTGGTGGTCCTTGGACCTTGAACAATCAATGGAAAAGAAGATTAAGATGCTGTCGTGTCAGGAAATATTAAACACGTAGCAGCCAAACTTGTCATTGGACAAGAATATGCTGCGACAAGGAGGTAATAGGAAATATGAATTATAGAACAGCATCAAGATGTTGCAATGGACCAGCTGGAGTCCAAAACCTGAATTCCATTGAAAATCTGGTAAATAAATGTATGATGGTGCCAAGGAAACCGTACAATCTCAACCAATAAACACGACTCACAAAACGTATAATCCAACATTCAAGTTAAAAATTGCAATAACCCCATCAGCAATTAAAGCCATTCAAATGATATGAACCACTCTTACGCTTACATCTACTGTTCAACACACACAAATCAGAGTAAACTGTAGGTATAAGTCTCTAAGGAGAAAGCAGCTTGTTATTTTATCTCTTGTCCTGTTCATCTATTGGCTTTTGTGACAGTTTCACACAATGAAGGACACGTTATGCCTTCAGATTGTGCAAATGATGACTGGAAGTGTAAAAACCGATTTATTTTATGCTAACAAAAAACAAACAAAACACTAAAACTCTTCGCTTTCGTAGGGAAAAGACAAAGGAAAGACAAATTTGGTGACACTCATGTTAGTCACTTGCATTGCAGGGTGTCAAAAGTGTTGCATCAGCTAGATGGTGACATAGTTTGTAGTGTTATTCAGCATCTGTTGTGTGGAGGGTTTTTCAGCTGGTATTGCCAAGGGTCTACTTGTGACCACTGGCTTTGCTAAAGCAGCTTTCCTGTGTTTGGGAAATGTTTTTTGAGAAGCTGTGAGATGTATCACATTTACAGTGGGATTGATTCATCTGGCATTTGAGCTCTGACAGTTGTTACTGTGTACAGTAAGCTTCACACACAAGTAAGTCATTTCTAAATGCTAAATGTGCTGCACTTATACAAATAATCACGGCACTTAACAGAAAAAATACTATCTAGACAGCAGAATTATTACATACATATAGCTTTATTCTTTCACACTAACATTCCCTTACATTCAATAAGGGCATTTTGGGGTTTACTATCAGATATGCTGCACTGGGGGTATACAACTATCTACCATCTGTCTAGTGGCTGATCTGTGCCCTTCCTGAGCTGTCAAAGCTGAATACCAGTCCTACAAGCTATTGATGCTGTAGTACAGATCTGAAATCACAATTCTCATATGAGTTTCCAAGTCAACATAAGATAACTTGGAATGGCCAGAAAATCTTTTAAGCAGTATATTGCCTCTGCAGTAATTTGGGATTTAATGTGCTTCTCTGGGGCCCTTTAGAAGTGTTTGTGGTCTGTAACAACAGACACCTTGAAGTTGATAGTGCGCAAAAATCTTATAGCCTGCACTTCTCAGCCAGAGCCAGGAATCCATCCAACAGAGAATCTTGCAGTAGTTTGTTGACAGTCAGAATCTCTACCCTCAGGCCATGGTGGGAGTTTTTGCACTGACATCATTACCTCTTGATTGTCAAATATCTTTAAATCCGAAATTTGCAGTGCAGACAGATTTGGAATTATTACCAGTTGCCTCGGACTGCTGGGTAGAAAATATTGAGAAAACATCAGGTGGCTGTAGATATTGCTGCCCACGTCTTCATGCCGATCTGAGCAGACATTTCCAGGGTAGTTGATTTCGGTGTAAATTCCACCAATGGCAACACATAATGTGATAAACGAATTGAAATTGCTGTGATGCATTTGTTTCAGTAAGGAGAGGGGAGGTATAAACTGCAGTGAAGGGTGGGAAGAGAAAATTGTTAAATGGAGCCACTTGCCATGTTTTATGAATTTTCAGACAGGAAATATGTCCTGCTCTCATATTCACAGATACTTTATTTGACACCATGAATGGGGACATGCTGATTTAAATCATGGCTTTAGGCAACGAAACACGTCAAATCCATTGGGTCTGACATGCCTTATCTACGGTATGTTTTTACTCACATACACAAGCTTAGTGTTTAGGTTGTTAGGCAGGCGGTTCCATTTGTTTAAGCAATAAATATTTAAAACTGTGAAACTGTTGCGGGGGATGAGAGTACAAAAGTACTCTCAGCTGAATATTCATTACCTATAAATATTTTAGCTCTCATTTCACCAGATCCCATTGACTCTTCTTATGTGTTGCCTACCTCCTCATGGGGATGAAGGGCAGATTGAGGGGTAGGGTAGGACTCTATAGACAGTTCTGTAGAGCATCTTGAGATCAGTTTGATCATTGCTAATGGTGCAATATACTGTTTAAAATGGAATTTAGCTGAAAGAAATTCATTGACTCTGCGCTCACATGTGTGTGTGTGTGTTCCTCTATGCTTTAGATCTTGGCATCCAACAAGAGGTTACCAGAAGTCTGTAATCAATAAAGCTGCTGAAACCAAAAACCCTCCCTTCCTCACATGAAACTGCAGATTATTTTCTTGTATGAAATCTGTGGAAAACACAAAATCTTTGGTTGACTGCAAGTTCACATTTGCTTCCATTTCATGTTCTTGAAGACCAGATGTGAATGGAAACATGGGTCTTTGTCTCCAACTGAAGTGAGCTGCTACTAAATGTGAGACATAAATGCTCAGATGAGACACATGTGTCAGACAGAAGTAGGGCTTATGCATCTAACTATTTATTTTAAGTCTGTGTGTTGCAGTACGGAGACATTAGGACCTACAGGACAAGTAGCCCTCAAGGACTGGAGTTTATACCTGACTTACATTGACTTACTTCAGCTGTAAATCTGCATAGTCACTAGAGGTGGGAATCGATATCGATATAGAGATACAGCAATTCGATGTTTGCCGATATGTCAAATTCAATTATGACATGATTTCGTTCGATTTGATCTAGGATCCTCCGATCGATATGAAACGATATAAAGCAATATCATGAGTGATGGATCATAATTATTTCCATTCATCACAAAAAGCACCTAGATCATCATTTTACCTTTCTTTATTCATGAGCTCTGGCATTAACATTCAGTTTAAAAGAAAATATTTTCAAAATAAAAGTGCGTTTGATAACTGGTTACTCTATCGATTTTTTAAACCGATGTGGATCGATATCATTGAATCATTGACCATATGATCGATGTAATGATGTAGATTAATGTATTGTCCCACCCCTAATTTTCACCATGCATATTTTCTCCAAAACTGCCTGTAACTCATCTAAGCCTAAACCAGCTGGTTGCATGATAATGTATTGATAGAATAAGCTTTGGTAAAAAAGAAGAAGCCTCGGTTATCATGACATTCTCAGATGCTTCTGCAACCCATAGAGTTGCCATTTTTGGAAATAAAAAATGGTTTCATACATTTTTTTTTGTGTGTTATTAAATGTATATTTTCATCTTACAGTATTTGCCTTTAGGTGCCATTCAGAAGGTATACCTTCATAAAAGTCAATTTTGTGTGATATGTTTCTTTGTGGTGTTTCAACAAGGCAAGGAATTACAGCGGAGAGGGACTGTGTTATATTTACATAGCTCGTTGAAAAATGAACTCAAGACAAACTTACTTTTTCTGCACAGAAGATCTTTATAGGAACTTGGCCATATGCATCTGCAAATCTAAATAAACCAAAGGTCTTAAAAATCCAGTGTAATATTAGCAGGCAATAAGCTTGAATAATGTTCCAGTTCCACGCAGCTCGCTCAGAGCAAGAAGTGCTGCCTGACTTTTCAGATGAAATGTTTGCCTCCTCCATGAGAAGATGAGGCCTTTGGAAGTTATGTTTGCTTTCATTTTGAAAGCATTAGAGGCTTATATGTATGCGGCCCTCGCAGTTTAATGGAGCAAACAATGGGGATGCGATTACCAAAGTGCATTTCCCCCATACGTCCCCACCTAAGAAAAGGCTCATGAGGGGTTCAGTCAACATATGTGCTAATACTTCCAACATTTGTTCTCACACACTGTGTTCTGACTTGTTCACTGGAAGATCTATGCTCTGTGATTAGTTTTCTGATATGTATAGGTCCAAGATGCAGACTGCTTTATGGATTTTCAATCGTCTCTTCCGAATGAATGCTTTCATTTTGTGCTTGTCAATGACACAACGCTCCCCTGCACTTAGCATACATTAAGAGCTAAAAGAGGATCATAACGAGTATATAAACAAACAAAAGTTGAGTGTTGTAGATGCTTTTAAACTTCCTAAAGACAATTTAAAGCAAAAACAGTGTCTGCAAGGTCAAGAAAATGGAAGAACACAATTAACCCCAGACAGCTGTTAACGGCGACTCTGTGGGTCTTCAGCGTTAACCTGCACATTTTTATGTGATGAATGATCCAGAAATGGAACTAAAAAGCATATCCTTAACATTAAAACCAATCAGAGCAGCAGCAGAACTGCTTGGACACATCTGTGTCCATTTGCTTGGCCAAACTTAGCCTCTGGGCCTCAAAGTCATGAATTATTTAAGTATCTTGATCAACATTAAAGATCAGTTGATGGTCAACAGGCTGACTTGTACATTTGCAAGACAACAATCTAAAAACAGCTACAATAAATATTGAAACTCCAAATGTTTGTAGTCAAAAATGAAACACTGCAAAACTACTGTAGCTGCAATTATGTCGCAGACTGTGTCTTTATTATTAATATGAACTGCCTACATTTGAAACTCAATATTGTCCTATTTATTTTAGTTGGTCATTTTCACTCTCATACATTCTAACATGTTATGGTTGTGTCATTTTCAGTGCATTTTCCCTTTAACTGTTGATGTATGGGATCAGGATCATGCCAGAGACAGGTTGTGTGTACAAAAAAATTTTGCATGTAAAAATGATGTTTTGAAG
>JBBDHI010000014.1:15548254-15558449 GCA_037177115.1 Craterocephalus stercusmuscarum
TTTTAAAAGCTGTAATTAAGTTATATGAAGTGAAAAAATGATAACAAACCGACAAAAGGCTTGTACTCAAAGCAAACACAAGGCTTATATGTTGCTTTATATAATTTTCAATTTTGGCCCCAATTCTGTGAAAGTGGCTGTACTGAATGTCCGTAATAGTCTATCAAAAACTATAAGTTCATTGAGCGCATAAGTATATGAAAAACATTTGACTTGAAATCAGATGCCCCCAAACCATACAGCTCCCCAGTAGCAACAATTGCAACAAGATAAATGTAACAGGGTTCCAGTGAATCACCTCCAACTAGTTTTTCAGGGACTCTGCCCTCTGTTACAAACACAGGGACAGGTATAACCAACATGTGCTCTGACATGCTAGGAATGTTGTTTCTACCTTTCTTAAAAGCCTCATAAGGGTGTAAGGGGGAGAGACTTGCCCCTCAGCCACCTCTGTAATTGTATAATTGTAAATGCTGTAGTAGAATAAACAAACCCTACTTTCACATAGATGGAGAACAAACAGATTGACACTCCATCACATCGTAAATGTTCCACTATAATGCTTCATTTTGTAATATAATGAAGCACATGAATGCAATCTGCTCCGTTTAATGCACTGAATGGATTTAAAATGCTGCCAAATGTGTTGTGACAGAACTGAGTATATTTAGCTGTTGTCAGCATCTGAGCAGCTCATTGTTATCCATCAAGAGCAGCTATTGCACTGTAAGAGCCTTACTTGAAGGGGGGCATCCAAGCCTCTTAATCTGTGATGCACTGGGGAGAGTAAAACGCCAGTCACTTGTAGCCATCAACATTATGGTCTCAACAGGAAAGCATGGCCAAAAAAAAAGTATAATATAATCTAATAATATAGGTAAGTGGTTGAGTAAAACAGAGAAGTAAATAACATTCAGGGGGTGCAGGGTTTGCACTTGTTGTTTTCTCTCTGAATTGATTTCTGTGTTGAAAATTTGTTGACGTGACAGGCACAGTTGGAGAGTTACTTAATTAGAAAAGGCTGGAAGAAACACTCAAATCAAATCACAAAATCAGAGAAGCAGTTAGCTGCCTCATATAAAGCTTTTCCATCATTGCATAATAGCCGTTAAATGGGCAAAAGAACCCTAAAAATATCAGGCACAAAGCTCTCAGACTGACGTAGGAGCCACAGACAAATACAAACTAATTCTAAATTATACACCACGATTTTACTGTCAAGTCATGCACAAATCACTACAAATGATGTGGTTGTTAAACTAGATGCAGAGAGAGCTTTTAAGTAGCAAACACCACTAAGTATTTCTCGTTCCTGCAGAGACGAGGGAATGCAAAGGGGGAGTAAAAAAAGTGTTTGCTTTTCCTGAGATGCACAATAATCACATCTTTTACGTATCAGCCGTCTCAGAGAAAGCATTCATGTGGATTAACTGTTCAAGTGCCATTTAAGCTGATTGTCTGCATACATGAATAAATCAAGCGGTCTGTGTGTGTCCCTGAATCTGCAGCTGAGAATGAAGAAACATGGAAATGTGTTTAAATTACGTTTCATCCAAACTGAATTTGTTTTTGTCTTTATGTGGCAGGTCCAGCGTTATATTAGCACCCGTAATTGGCCTAGCACTCGTGTAATAAAATATATGAATAAAAAAAGAGTTACATCTGTTGAAGAACAGTACGTTGTCCAGCTGAGTCGCAAGGTCTTTCTTTTTTCGGGTTTAAGTTTGTGTTTTGACTGCCTGCTTTTGCACCATGAACGGACATGCATGGCTTTTTCTCTAGCGTTCTCGCTTCGTCATTTAATGATGCTCTGTTAATCAGATCACTAAAAATGCGAAACTAAAGCTCTGATGGTTGTATTTGTGGAGAGAATTTATTGCCCTGCTCTCAAGACGACCAGTCCACATTCAGAATGCCTGTGAAATATTTGCATTAGTCACCGACACACAGGAACGCTCAGCCTCTCAGCGTTGCGCTTTAAAATAGATTCACTGCTGTCAGAAACTGATTACCTCTCTATCTTGTTGGTTATTGTGTCTCTTTTTTGGCACATTTCTTCTCATCAAACTTTCTCATTAAGCTTTTACTCTATGGAAGAATTCCCAGTAAATCCTCCCGGTGAAGATACCAGTATTTTGGTTACCATGGAGCCTGGCTTTATGCCTCTAAGCGTTGGCAGCTTCTAACTACCAAGAGCAAAGGTTGTGACCATGTCAGCCGACAAGTGTTTGGAGAAATCAACGCCTCACACAGGGGGCACGAATAATTTTTGAACCCTGAGTTGCATGATCTGGTTTGGAGATGTTAACTCCCCCCCCTTTGAGCTTTTGAGCAAGTGTGATGGACAGTAGACTTCATTCCCTCCTGGTGATTAAGGAACATGGTGCTTTGGCACATGAAATGCTCTTCACATCATTCGTGTGGACTCCTGCTTTTGAACCGCACCCTCACTTTTAAGCCTCATCTTTTAGGGCAAACTTTGAGGCAGAAACTTAGAAGTAAGTTGTTGAATCACATTGTTGACTGACAGCGTTCCTTGCTTGCCCACCTGAAGTTCCCCTTCTCCCCATGTGTGGGCTTTGAATTTTGCCATGTCAAAACTAAATTAGATTATTCAGCACACACTTGTTGGAGGAGGTATTTTGATGAAATTTTCTTTGTCAGACAGCTGTTAAGAATTTGCCTATGCTGCATGTTCTCCATGTTCATACATGTTTTCCTGCTCGAAGGCTAGGATTATCACTGCGTGAGCCAAAACAGGTTCTTACTATCTTCTGCTGAAAGGATAAACACAAGCTCTCAACACTTCTATTATAGGGCTTTTGATTATCAAAATGACACTTTTGCAACCCATTGCTTGATTCCCAGAAAACATTAATCCAGTAACTTCCCATGTCGTTTATCTAATTACTGCAGACGCAGCAGCAGCGTGTCACAACATGTATGTCGTTCGCACTCAATATTTTTCTCATCGAAATGTTTGGCATCAAAATGTTCTAAAATGTCTCAGTACTAACCAACAATGTATTATAGGAATTTCAGAGTTCGATAAATAAGTCATTTCAGTAATATTGCTTGTTCATCGTTTGTAGCGTTATCATACTGCCACTGGTAAACATGGTGGCAATTTTACTGGATGCAGTGATGGGTTAAAGGAATCAGTTTTAAACCTACAAAATCGCTGAATGTCTTACTGAATGGATGTACCCAAGTAATAGAATCAGTTTTAAGAAATAGAGTTGACAGGCATTAAATGGGTAAGCTAAAGTGAAAAGTCTCAAAATGTTGGCTTGCATCATGTGAGATTATGCAATTTGTATTTAAAGTGCAAGAACAGGAAAAATAGTAAATAAAAATGTATTTTTATATATTCTGTCTAAAGTTTAAAGCCACTAGAAGCTAACGTTTATCATGCTAATTAATTTTACGTTGGTGTATTGTGGCTCATTTGTTTATTTGGTTTGTATTGGAAGTTCAGCCAAGTCAGGGATGGACATGCACAAGGTTTTACAAGGTGTCATAATGATGGATGTTGTTTTACACAGGAGTAATATTTTCTCAAGACCTTTGCAATGATTTGCTTTACATTTGTAGCGCACCATGCAAGGATTAAATTTGGCCCCAGCATTCATAATTTCCCTCATCTCCTGGTATTCCCAACAACAGGCTCTGAACTTTTCCTGCTGCTGGAATTTGATTCATATGCTAATGAGCTTATTTCCCATGGATTTCTCTCTCCTGCGCCACAGATATCACCCCCTAAACTCTCTGCTTTCAAGCCCCCCTCATGCTTTCTGTCTGTTTTTGTTTCCCACGCGCTCCCTCATTCTTTGCAAGGGTCACAACCTTGTTCAACGTAATCTTACACAGTGGAGTATGTGGCCGTACCCAGTGTTTTCCTTGCTGCACGCGTTGATATGCATCTGTGTTGGCACAAGGGCGTGTAGGGCTTCCGGCAAGTCATCTGGCATTTCTCTGCAAGTCTGAAAAGCTTATTTCCAAAGAACAGATCAAGATAAAAGCAGCCTGATAATTCTTTACGATAAAATATTTTGATGTGAAATGATTATTGCTTTTTTGTGGAGATAATCCAGATATATAAAATGAAAAATAGATATCTGGATCCTTTCACTTGATGAATCTTTGATGAAAGTACTTCAAAAATATTTAATAGACTCATGGACTTATTCAGTTAATCCAATAGGAACTGATACTTTATGTGTAGTTAAAACAAACGTTTGCCTTGTTTTAAAGAGTTTTCAAAAAATAGATTGCTATTGTGATTTTCCCTTTCCCATAAAAATGAATCTTTAAACCATGTTGCCATGTTTGTAAGACACATCTTTGATCAGTTCAAAGGGATATTGTGATCAAAATAGTTTTTCAACCTTGAATTTACACAGCACCACCTCTAGAGTCAATCAGTTTTTATTACAAGCATGTCAAATCAAGTCAACTTTATTTATTTTTAACAACAAAGAAAGTTGACCAAAGTGCTGTACAGAGGGATAAACAGAAAAAATGAGATAAAAAGGAGGACTAAACATGCACTGAAGTCTTAAAATATTCTAGAGATGTTCCTGAGCTGTGGCACACGAGAAGACCAGATTTCCACCCAGCTACCTAAATCTCTGCAGCATCAGCAGGTGACATTCCAGCAAATGTTCTGATGCATGTGAAGCAAATTCTCCTTTCTGTTTCCCTGTTTGCTGTTCTCCATTGGCTCCTTGCTATTAGCTCAGATACATGTAATATCAATATTAACGCAATAGTTTTTGAAGAGGCTCCCTTGCTTCACATTTCGGTTCCTTTCTGCTCACGGCAGGCACTCACCCACTGCACCTCCCTTGCATTTCCAGCTGCGAGAACGCTTCTCCAGCAGAAAGTCTCCCACTGCGAAGTGCTTGTGTGAACAGAAACTGCAGAGATGGACAGGATCTCAATAATCTGCACATTCTCTTGAACGTCTCAAGTGTTCAGGTGTGATAACAGTTTCTGCAAGGTGAGGCAAGACAGGAAATGTGTTCGACATGCATACAATAGTCCTGCTGAGAAGCATAGGATAATACAAACATGGGATAGTTTGGGGACTTAGTGAGTGCTCACTTTTCAGAACTTTTACAGAGAAGGAACATTACACCAAGTATAAGATTTAAACTGTATTTTATATTACTTATAAATTACTTGAAACATATACTGGAATGGGGTATACTCGATTCACCACTCTGGGCGGTAAAACACCACCCAGAGTGGCTTTACTTGATACTTGGCTCTGAATGTCAGTTATTTAGTCACAAACCCTGAAAAGATTATTAGTTTCTGTGGTTAAAAATTTATTAGCATGCTTATACTTGTCACTTCAGTGCACCTCTTGTTAAGCAGTTAGTCATCTGCATACGGTTTTATCTGAGCCATCATGGCTCAGAACATTTTTTCCTTTGTTCTGACACATTCCGCCGTACACCGGCTCCCAAACTTCCGACCTAACTCAGCAGAGCCCTTAAAACACTCTTTTAATGGACCCTTTCAAATGGGCGCTCAGACCAGAACAAACACTTTCATTCATGATGATCCAAAAATGCAAATGAAGCAAGGCCCTGACACTTTCACTGGGGTACCCCTGTCATCGGCCGGTGTCAGACAGCAGTGATGCTCCTGCTTGCACAGAGTGATACACGGAACATCTCCCATGGTAGTTGTCCTATGAGTACTTTAGACCTACCAAATACTGGCTCTCACCCATAGTTTTGACATAACAGGATAAGACTGAAACCAGGTGAAACGAGAAGGAAATCAAAGTCACTTGTCAGAAACCTTTTTGTAGAATACCTCAGCTGCCTTTGCTATAAACAATAAATCTGTCATTATGTTTTTGGTCTGATTTGAAAAGCTAACAGGTTGCAGTTTCAGGTAGGCTAAGCAGTTCTTTTTATCCTATTGAGGGGAAACACAAGCAGTCTTTTCATCATCCATCCTTGTCTTACTATCAAGAGACATTACATAACTTTCTGAACTTTAAACTGTGAGTTCCAGACTCGTTTGATGGCACAGTGACATCTATTATGTCCATTTCTGGAGCCATCGCTGCCCAGCAGCATCATCCTGAGGCTGAGAAACTGCTCTATGAAACCTTTTCTTCCAGGACAGTTTGACATTGCAGCTGAATATCAATTTACAAATGATAGCAAGCAGATATAAACACACCGGCTGTTTTAAATGCACACTGTGGCTGATTCAACCAAAAAACATTAGAAAACATTATCAGAGGAAGACTAAACACAAGAATGCTATAGACACAGTAAGAGATAAGACAAGAGTCAACTTCAGACTATCTTTTAGTGACTGGAGAGAGCTCACTGTATGGGTAGGATGCATGACATATGTCCAGCTAGCTGTTGACGGATGGCACGTCACTGAGAAAATCTGAGAGTACCAAAAATGAAAACATTTTCATCCATTGCATCGGATGTTTTTATTCTTAATGTTAAAGCCAGATCTCTGTTCACGTATGTCTGACTCATGTGTTTTAAGTCCTTTTTCAAAGCTTGTTACGCAAGTAATTACATTTGAGAAATAGCTTTGCGGGTTGACTTTGAAGTGACTCATAAGTGTTTTGTTTTTGACATGTTGCAGCAGATGCTTTGGAACCACTGCGAGCCTTACAAGGTTGGAGAGATGAGATGGTTTCTGGGTAGTTTGCATACTAGTTTCAGGATTTTTTTCTCTGTGCGTGTTTACTGTACATAAAACCTGCCAATCATGTGTCACATCTCTGAATTGCATGTGGAAATGAATAGATATGATATGTGGGAGTGAAGTTCCGTTTCAGACTTTTTGTATATCACTTGCAGGAACAAGTCATTGTAAAAAACAAACAAAATAATCTTGGTGAGAGAACGTACGATACTGTACAACATTGTTCAACACAAGAACAGGATGTGAGGCTTCATTTCAGAGCACCTCTTTGATGAGGTTCATTTATTGTATTAATAATACTTAGATATTTGTTTTTAAATTTAATTTAGCAAATTTGTTCTAAAAGAAACATATTTTGAATAAAAATCAAACCAATTTGGACTTTTTTTCTTACATTTTCCATTACAGGAGTTTGGCTCATGGTTTTTTGGACATGTCCTCTGAGTAAATACAACAGACATGTATTATATTTTTTAACAGGAAGTGTGGCTATTTTTCTATCATGTTTGATGTAGTTCAGCCTGGTAGTTTTGAGTAATACTACCTGCTAATGGGCCCCCGTCACATTCTCTGGCTCTTGCCTTGAGGGAAGTTTTTTCTTTTTTTTTTTTTTTTCAATGGCTGAAGAGCCTTCTTTTCACTTTTTTAAAACTATAAGTCACAACTTTCACAATGACAACTTGGAGACAACGTCCTCTAACGTCTAAGGATTATAATGTACTTTTTTGAAAGACAAGACCAAAGACAGCTTTGAAGAAGCTTTATAACTCCACAGCAGGGACTCTATCTGTCCAGGTACAGTATGTACTCGGAAATGAGTGGATAGAAACAACAAAATAAAGAAAGCTTAGAGAAAAATCTTACAAATCATGCATAAAAGATACAAATACATGAAATCTAAAGAATACATCTATAAATAATTTGAAAGAATTATAGCACAGTTCTTTTGTGCGTTATATTTGGTGGTGGGTGAGCAGGAAAGTATTGTTTTTATTTCTTCTTTTTATTCTTTCTACATTTGGCAAGGGGTTCCAAAACAATTATCCAACCGGCTCCTGTACGTTCCCTCTCTAATCCAGAGCTT
This sequence comes from Craterocephalus stercusmuscarum, assembly GCA_037177115.1. Taxonomy (NCBI): domain Eukaryota; kingdom Metazoa; phylum Chordata; class Actinopteri; order Atheriniformes; family Atherinidae; genus Craterocephalus; species Craterocephalus stercusmuscarum. Next base: position 15,556,035 of record JBBDHI010000014.1, read on the forward strand.
CACCACCAGAGCTATGCTCTGCCAGTTAAAGACGCCTGGTGCTCCCACCACAACTTGCCACCAAATCCACAGCTAGACTCTTTTACTCTGTTGTTCCCCGGTGCTGGAAGGATCTACTGAACTCTGTAAGATCCGCAGAGTCCTTACCTACTTTTAAGAGCTAGAGCACTTAGATCAACTCAGCACTGAACAACCTGCACTCACACCTAAGACGATGAGATTGTGTAAGAAAATTGTGATCTCAAAATTAGACATGGGACTATTGTGTGGAGGGAAAAGAAGAAAAACTGCCTCTAGCACTTCACAGGAAACACCTGTGTCCAACTCCAGACTCAGGAGTCTGACCAGCTTTCAACTGTGATGTCTATGATGATTGTTTGATTTCTTGCCTGTGTTCTCACTCTCAGTGGTTAGTTGCTTTGGACAAGAACATCTGTGAAATGACTGTAGAATAGAATAGTTTCACTCAGCAAAACAGATTCTGCCACATGTAGGAACAGTGCTACACAAATAATGGATAGATTATTCAGTGTAAAGAATCTAGATGCAACTCCAGTAGTTATACAAGTTGCTGTATGAAGGCCCTTCCTACTGCACCTGTCTACTTTCCCTTCCTTGACAAGAGGTGCACTAAACTGCTTCCAAGCAACAAAGACCACAAAAAACATACAGATGTTTTTGTTTTTGCCATAGTTTTAAACAGTGAAATCATAATAAATGTTTTACACACCAGTCACAAAATGATCTGATCAAATTGTCAGAATTTTCAAATGACTCCACAGTGTACCGTCCACATTGACACGTTTGATAGTTGCTAGCCAGTTCTCACATCTTTCTGGGTTTTTGTGTTATTTTGTGCAGTTTGAAGAAAGATCTCTTGTTGTCTGTGGAACAACTATGTTTATGGCCGCCAGCTAAAAGACACTTTTAGTGATATTTAAAAGGTAATTCTTCAAAAATCAAAGAAAAACCTAAGAGGGTTAATGCTGGTAATCTAATGGTTTTGCACTTCAACAACCTTTTGTTTTCACCAGCAATAGACTGTAAATGTAACAAAGTTCACATGTTTCCAGATGTTTTTGCCCGGTCTGGGCCTGTAAATAATGCTTAAAAAATTCCTGGATCCAGGCAGTGATCCAGATCACTCCTAAAATCGAAAGACTTGTTCCTTATTTCACTTTGGAGATTTCCCGGAAATTTCATTAAAATCCATATATTTGTTTTTTAGTTATGTTGGTAACAGACAGACTGACAAAGCTGGCTTTGTTCAGAGCACAGTGCACAAAATTACTTCCTTATCTGCCTCCTCTGTGACAGTGATGAGGAACATGTCATGATGAAGGAAGGTGTGAAGAGACCTTTTTAGAGTCCATGTTTGACCGATGTAAGCTGAGTGTGGCAGTTTTTTGTAATGACCCATTGTGCTAACTCCACATTTTATGCAGTGGAATAAATATTTACAAAGAAAAAAAAAGTCAAGAAGCAGGGAGTGGCTGTGGCTGAAAAGTGTAGAGGAAATACAAAACCTGCAAATTAGGAAACGTCACTGACATAGCGTGCCATATGTTTACGTGTTATGCCAGCTCCTGTTGAAGAGGCAGCTCTTTGCCCTAATCATAGTGTTTCTTCACAGGAAACATTTAAATGCCAACTGACTGAGCTTTGATGAGTAACACACAAACCTCTGGACACCATATGCACTCCTGGAAATAACACAAGCTAGTACAGTAAGGGAATGAACTGGATTTTAAACTGGATTTTGAATCAAGTACATGTTAGAGCAGTAACATAATTTAAACACTTTTTTTTTTTTTACTGTTGGTGAAAACTTAGTCAGGCTTTAAATATGTTTTTTTGGCATGGGTTTAGATTATGAAGTGTGACAAACCATACACTCTCGCTATAAACCTGTTCTGCTTGTGTACATAGTATAAGTGTTGCACCTGCGCTTCCAGCAACATACTGGAAGCACAGGTTTGTGGTGGATGTGTTTGATGTGTTCAAGAGCTGTTTGGGTGATTTCCAGGTACGCATGATTTATAACTTTTTCAAGTGCATTTACCTACTGAAAGAAAAACAACATGCCTATTAAGGCATCTGCACGCAATGACGTGTCTTTGTAAAGAATATTGTTAAAAAGGTAAACATTGCTTTAGTGCAGTCTCAATTAGATAGTGTTATCTGACTTTCAGCGTAGTGAACAGTTTTCATGTTTCTTCGTTTTTTCCCTTTTTCCAAAACCTCACTTGAAGGAATTGGTTATTGGTTTTATATTTGAGTTGACGTATCATGGAAAACAATCAAAATTGGTAAAAGTAATGACATAGCATGACCGTAAATAATTGAGGGGCAGGTCACTGATAGTAATATATCAGTGTGTGCACATGCACAGTTTTAAAGACAACTTGAATCTTA
>JBBDHI010000014.1:15648376-15660185 GCA_037177115.1 Craterocephalus stercusmuscarum
TAGGGAAACGTTTAGCATCAAATTGTAAAAATGTTTTTTGTTAGCTTTGTTGTTACCTGTCTGAAAACCACAATCAATAAGGAGAGAAAGAAAAAGTAACACTACATTAACAGATACAGTTAGTGGAGGGACACATCTCAAACCTGCAGGATACCGGCCCAAAAGATCCACAGTTGGTGATCCCTGCTATGGAGTCACAAAGATCCTGGTGGTGGGTTTGGAGGAGGTAGACTTTTGTTGGAGTCCCATCTTGGGTAACTAAAGAAGGTGGGGTTGTGGAGGAGGGTTGATGCACAGTCAGACATCAGAAGTGAGATTTAATAAGGAAAAAAAGACCTGATGATTGACAAAGGAAGGAAGCAGATTACAATGTGAGAAAAAAGGAAGTTGTAAGGCACGGGAGAAGTGCGAGTGGCTCAAAGAAAGGGAACAAAATACTGTAGATCACCTCTCCCTAAAGCTACATCCCTCAAAGCAGCCCACTTTCTCTTTGATAGTTTAAAAAGAACATGTCATGTGGTGAGTGCTGTATCAAACACCCAATTATGCTTCTTTTCCCTGACCTGGACCTGGTATTTTATTTCTTTCACATGAATAAGTTGCTTTGGTACATGTTAAGCTAGGAAAAGTTCAAATGAAGAAAAGGTTGTTCAAGTTTTTACATTTTTGGAAAACTTGAAAAACTACATCTAATGGGAAAGTGTGTTTAAAGTTTTGACCGTTCCTGTACCACAGAGGGGAGTGGTTTTATCCTGTATAAAAGAAGAATTCAAGGATACTTTTCTTGGTTAACATCTTTCAAATGAGGAGAGAATGTTTTAGAGGACCACATACTCCTACTTCCATCTTACAGGCAATAGTTATTCAATAAAATTGATTATTATATATTGACCAAAAGTGAGTGGTACAGATAAAAAAAAAACAAAAAAAACGAAATTCATATGGACTACATGTTTGGGGATATTTTTTTGTTTGTTAATGATCCCCTTTGAATGACATCAACATATCTGTTGACTGTCTCTAATATTGTCATTGTTGATGCATCAGGCACAAACACCAAAAACCCTTGTGTATCTCAGAGAGTTTTGATAAAGCACAAGTATTTAATTCTTTGGGTTGAAAACAGGTTTTTAATCCATGCCAAATTCGTTCAACTGCAGGCTGTTTGTTTATTACTGTCTATTTCTAACCTTGCATCATCTTTTTGAGATCCAGATATCTGCTCTGACTGACTTTTCATGTCAATTTATTTCTTATTATTGAGGAAAGCCTTTGTAGATTTGCCAAGGATCCTCTTGAGATGCCCATTTCCAGTTTTAATAATCTTTTACTCAAAATGTCTCCTATTTTCTTCAAGCAGTGTTCACTATGATGCAGAATTCAGTTGAATCAGTGACTGCATGCTGTCTGGTCTTTGAAGACCCAAAATACAACATTCTGTCCTCCTCTTGTTAAACAGTTGGTGAGAGGTTCTGTGGTCTGCACCAAACATGTCTACTGTTATTCTGGCCAAACAATATTTCCTTCCCAAAAATCCATGGTTTTTGTCCATATGTCCATTGGCTAATTGCATTTTTGTTTAATTTTACCTTCTTTTCGTGATCATTATTATCATTATCTATTGATTTTGTGGTTATCCTTGATATTAACAGTTAAAAAGGATTACATTTGCAACTTTGTTTCCTAAAGCCAGGGAGCTTTTGTTATTATTATTATTATCATTCTTCTTCTTCTTATTATTATTATTATTATTATTATTATTATTATTATTATTATTTTAGCATGATAACACCAATAATTGGCAAAGGAATCATGAGGCCATACTAACTGGAAGCTTGAATAAAAGGTAACAACCTATCACCCTGTTGGTATGGATCTAATTACTTTTACCTATCCTGGCTGAAACAATAACTCTAATTTTAATTTGATTAAAAGATTTAGTCTGTGTAGGGATGCAGGTTTTTTTTGTTTTAGTATGAACATGGTTTTAAGAGCACTGAAGACAAGCGAACAATTTCCTTGGGTTGAATACACTTTACATGGCTGTAATTACTAGTTTGTGCACAGACATTCTTTTATTTTCTTTAAGATTTTGTCACTAGTGACCTTTATTAAGGACAAGCTCAACAGGAAAGATAATGGGAGAGAAAGAGGAGTCCCAGGTTGTGATTCAAACCTGGGCCAGCTGAGGACCTGTATCCTCTGTACATGTGGTGGTGAGCCAAACACCATCTTGGCCACACATTTTGTAATCACATTACCAAGAATAGCAGCATAATCTCTGGTTTAGGCTGTGTTTCATAAATTTGTGAAAAGCAGATTGAAAGAGTAAAATTCATATTCAAATTTCTGTTCAAATGACCTCAAGACATTTGCAAAGGTAATAATTGATTAATCTTGAAATACTGTGTATTGTAACCCCTATTCAGACAGACAACTACCTCCATTTCATGGTTCAAGAACTCAGCTTCTCAAAGTGAAAAGATGGATTGGCTCAAGGTTAAATGCTCCAAGCACCACAGTGATTAGTGTGCAGCACTGTGCAGTAGTAAAAGGAGAAAGACTTTACCTCTTGATTTTCTGTGCAATACCCCCCTCAGACAGACAATCTGGCCCTTTGAGTCACGAGTCAATATCACAGCCTTGAGACCATTTCAAATTAACAGGACTAATTAGAAAATAATCGTATGTTCTCATTAAAGTATGTTTAAGTATTTGCCCGGTATTGAGTAGGTTATTAGCTATTAAGATAGCTACATTGCTAATTTACTAAACTGAAATTGAGATAAACTTTTGATGAGCTTCCAAACCTGCTTTTCCGACAAAAGAATGGGAAGAAACTTTTTGTTTTATTTTATCATGTTTTAAACACTTACTTGAAAACAGAAACTTAAAAAAACACATTGTTTATCTGTTGTTTGTAGAAATAGAACCAAAAGAAAACACATGCATGAAAACAAAAAGTTAAAAGTACACATTGCTCATCTATCTAGAAATCAGAAACAATAAATCTTAACCAGACATGAAGTTTTTTTTACAACTATCGTTATGTAAGGACAAGCTTCTCTCTGCAGACGTGCATGCATGTGTCTGTCTTTCTTGGCAAAGTTAATGATGCAGACTCCTCTTGTTTAAGGTACATTAAGTTATTTTCCAACCAAGAAATTTAAGACAGGCTGACACACATTTACTCTCATACAAATTATGTTCATATAAATTACATTAAAAAACCATTATGCTATTATAAAGATGAGGAGGACACATTAAAGTGTATTGAAAGTAAAGAAAAAACTGACATGTTTCAAGCCGAATGTATCTGTAACCTGGCCACTATTGAATTATTTTGTTTTCCCAGGAGATATCGTAACAGTAGATTGTTATAAAACTGAACTCATGTGTTTCTGAATTAAAGCAGCAGAGCCACGGATATATTTTTTGTGCTTCTTTACAATAATCCTTAAAAACCCTCAGCATTGCCAGCAATGCAAAATGACCCTATATTTTGATTTTAATAATGTCTCAAGCAAGTTCATGTGGGTTCAACTAACAATTTACTAGAACTAGAAAAAAAAAGAGAAACAGGCATTTCATTAAAAAAAACATTTAGATTCTGCACGATGAATCCAGTAATAAAAGTGTAATTTTCTATTTGATTGTCAATGAATAAATGAACCGACTGACTGTTCAAACACAAAAAGAAATTATGCTTCTCAACTATCAACTTTAAAGCACGTTTTGACCCAAAGCGCCTCAAACTTAAATTGCCTGGGGCCTTTTAACAGAGCTAAGGGTTATTTCTGCCTTGGGTGTTTTGCATTTCTATTGAGGTATATGGTACAGGGGAGATCAAGCAAATCAGGTCACTAGAAGTGTGCCAGTTCTCTGTAAATTCTGAAATTCATGGTGGTCACAAAGTAGCAGTGAAACCATTAAAGCAGAATCTGTTCATGTTGTATTTTACAAGTAGTAGGGTTTTTATTGATGGCATTCAATATAAGTGACATGAAACTATCAGCGATGAATATCTGACTAAATTCTTTGAAACGGTTTTGTAAGGTTTGACTCTTTATCTGGTGCTTGTCTTTATTTGCTCAGGAGTGTGAAGTGCAGCTGTACAAAAGCGCATAATTAAGGAGAAAAATGAAAATATATATAGAAAGACTTTGGTTTTGGTTTCACACATTAATGGCCCTCAAGTGCCAACAATGTCATCTGAAATGGTGAGCAGTCCCAGAAGCCTAACACAACCTGCAGACCCATTTCCACCAACAGGTCTGGGTCGGTTCAGGTGTGCTGGAGTTAGAAGAGGATTGAAAGAAATGGGGGGAGACCATGATACCCTTTATGTTGCTCAACATAATGTTAGTAGTTTTTTTATGAGCTACTGTGGATATTCAGTAGTGAGAAAGTGTGGAAATTAAACAGGGAGTAACCCCATTGGGTTTCGCCATATGACTCTTCACCTCCTTCACGGAGGCATATTTCATGTAAGCCAGAAAACACGACTGGAAACTACACATTCATTGCAATTTGTTTGGGAATGAGAATTTGTTTCACTTTCTTCTTGGGTGGACATAATCTGCCAATGTTCAGTGTACAATTTCACATGAATTTTATGTTATGAAATGCTTAAATTGTATAAGGACAGAACTCCTAAAATCAACAATTATTGCCCAACAACACCTGATTCACAGGGTGCTCAGGTATGGTCAGATTGAAAGCACATACTGAACAATGATGTTCTGCTCACACAAGCAGAAAAATTCAATATCACATTGTAAATCTTGGATTCAGATTCAGCTCAATGTTCTTCTTTTCTAAAGGAAGCTCGTGTGCTTTCTCCATTCCAGAGCAGCTGATGGAGAGACGGGACTGTCTTTCATTTGATGCATGAATGGCATCATGCAAAGACAAGGGCATTGAGGATACCCTGAAGTTAATCACCACACACCCAGCCGACCAATTGTGCCAGAAATAATGTGCTAACAGAGAACTGTCCAGAAAATGAGAAGATAAAAAAGACATTATCTTAAACACAGTTTCAACGATTTCACAAGATGCATGTTCACTAACTAAAAAAAGAAACAAATGAGAGAAACTGAAAAGATACTCAAAATGTCAAAGTACTTGTAATCATGTTTTTTTTTCTTCATGTTTGAAGTCATTAAAATACAACCTTTGCAGCAAACAGGTCAATGTGTGGTCTGCTAAGCTGAAAGATCATGTGAATAACACTGCAAGCAGTGTGCATTATTACAAGGTTTTTTTTTCTTTTTCACATCCTTTATCCTTTGTAGCCATTAGCAATGACAGCCTGCCATGAACCCTCGTTGGCAGCTGTCATTCAATACAATGAAAAGACATTTTACATGGCAAGGCCTGAAAAAATGACAAAGCTACAAAGTTTTTAGTGCCACTCAGCATGACCGACTAAAGCATTTTAGTAGGACGTCTGATTTTTTTTGTCTGCCACTTTGTGTGTTTTGTCGAGGACTCTCCAGAAAGTTCATACAAATATTATTTTGAAGCAACACGTTTTAATAGTTTGCGTTTTTAAGACAAGTCACATCAAGTCTTTCCAACCTTCTCTACGTATCTTCCATCGCATACTATAAAAACATAACAGGACAAGTCATTTTGTAAATGCCGCTCCTTATAAGACCTTAACCAAGTAGATGTAATGTGAGAAAGAATGACTCAAAGCAAAAGGAAATAATGACTGGTTCCTCAAATGTAAAAATGATTGTATATCAACTTATCCTTCGATGAGATAAAAGAATATAGAAAACAAGATTATCATACCATTTTCTGAATAAAGCTCCCAAACTTCTGGTCATAAGAATGTCATTACTGTCGCATAAACCAATCAATCTGCAAGAAACATTATATTTAACTGTTTAACACATGAATGTGAGTGAAATGTTTGTGATAAAACACAGTGTCTATTCCCTCGTTGAGCTGAGTGTGTGCTGATGGGACACAGACAATGGTTGTTATTCTGCAGGTGGCTCTGAAGCTTGCCTTTGTGATTTGTAAATGTTGACAAGTTGCTGGTTTTAGCACTTTATTCACTGCTTGAAGACAAAAGTAATTCATCTTTGTAAATGCTCCAAGTGATGAAAAGTTAACTGTACTTATGAAATGTTGCTATTTATAGCTCTTGCTTTGGAAAGCTAAAACAAGAAGAATGGAATGAGGTCAAATATTGTGTTGTTTTCTATGAAAGACATGTGTAGTAAAAATGATGAAGAAAACTCCATTCCACTTTCATACAATCAAGAAGTCATGAAACATCTAAGCGTTGTTGCAGTATGTGTTTAGGATAGCAATACTATTAAGCATTCTTGGGAGTTTTGATGTGCCATTATTAGCTGTGTGCATGGATGGCTTAGAAATGTTAAATGTTCATTGAATAGGATAATCCAAATGTTTTTCTCCTTTTTGCCTTTTTCGTGCTCGGCAGGGCATTCATTAATTTCTTCTGTAATTATCACTTTAGCATTGGCTCAGACAGTAGTAGATTCTTGTAAGTCCCACTCCACATTACAAGTGGATTATGAGCCAGAGGCATAAAACAAGTTCTGACTGCTTAAACTTAATGAGCTTGCAGTTTATTGTGCGTTATGTAGAGCAAGTAATGAAGAGAAACATGTGCACTGACAAAGCTGTTATTCAGATTCATGCTTGTTTGTTTACTTTTTGTGAATAGAAGTAAACAGTGCATAAGGATCACTTGTGCCACTGTAAAGAAGATATAGTTCATTGATGATGATTGTATGCCAAACCACACACTGAAAGCAGCTGTGGCTACAGTGCAGAGAGGTGAGCTCTACCTCATTAAGTATTTTGTTGTTGTTGTTGTATTATTTAGTCTTTGCCTTAAACATATATGACCGTAGTGCCACAAAAAAGATGATAACAAACAAATAAAAAGTGTTACAAGTCTTCCTTTTTTCTCACATGTTTAAATTCATTGTAGTCATTTAAGTATATCTCAACAACTTTAAAATACTTACATTTTTTTCTGTGCATTACAATTAGTCAGTAAAGCTAGTGACAGGAAAATATCTTTGTTTTCTTATTCCTCCTGCTGATTGTCATATCAAGACATGTCCCTGATGACATGAATGATAATTATTATACTTTACATGTTTCAGGGTTCTCATATTGGTATTGCTAGCTAAATGAATGGGGGGCTTTGAATAGACCCGTAGACAAGCCTTCAGATGTGTTGGCTTGTGCAGGTTAATCACAGATGTAATGGATTCTCTTAAAATGTTTGCATGGATCTATTAACTCTCACCCGGTATGCTCACTTGGTCATCTGGATGATGCAGCATCCTGTTCACTAATCCTCATTTCATATTGAAACATCAGATGCCCAGATGTGCCGTCTTGACATTTGACCAAAAATAACTTGCTGGGCAAGTTTTTCAACGATCAAAATATCTTTCAAATAGCTGGTATTTTTCTTATAACAAAGTGTGAAATAATGTTACTAATAATATTGTAAATGTGTTATCAATGAAACACTTATTGCAATTACCCTCTTTCCTATTTTGTTCAAAAGGTTTTGCTTCAATTAATTAAATTTAGATGAACAAAGATGCAATAAATAAAGTAGAAACAATATTGTTTTATCATTTAGAGGTTTAATGATAATGTACACACAGTACAATACATTATCGTGCATAAAGACGAGGATAAGGTAACTCAGGAGTTGGCAACTTAGGCCCTACCTAAGGTTAAAGACAACAAATAGTCCATGATTTATTAAAAGAACAAATTATGAGAACATTTCAACGGGGGGTTTATTTTTCATTTAGTTTGTGGTCTCCAATTGTTTATTCCTGGATCTTTTAAATAAGTGGTCATTTACCAAGAATGTATTGGCTGGTTAATTCTTAAAAAAAAGCTTAAGTGGTTAACTAATAGGCCAAATAACTTTAGGTAGGGTACTTAAATGAAAAAGAAGTGGTTATATAGCCTAAAACAAAATAGCTACCTCTGAAGGCAAAGCCGTGAGTGCAGCATCTTGAGACAAGAATGATGATGTCTGAACACGCACTGCTAGGTGTCATTTTGAGCAGAGGGAAATGTGCTGAGATCCTTATAAGAATGATGATGTCCCGCGCGCCGCGCGCATGCAGCCAGTTATCACATGGTGAGCTGCACGCTCGGACTGAAGACTGATCCAGATCAAACCACGAACACTTTCTGCTTACAAAATGAGTGAATACCATTCATAGCGGCAGATGTAAAACTGCCAGTACCGCAGCAGTCCCGGTTAGCCACAGCTCCGGAACTGGTGTGAACAGGACCGCCGTGTGGGAGACCTGGGAACGTGGGGCAGAGGAAGAGACTGGAAGCTACAGTACTATTCCTACTCTCAAGAAAATAAGGACCGAAAGAGTGGCCACCGACAGCGAGAGTGAAAAAGCGAGTGGAGAGTTTGTGGCCATTTGCAAGGCAGCTTCATCCGCACTTTGAGGAGACGAACTTAACTGTCGCTCTCGGCTCATCGCTGATGGGAGCTGCTGAGCTGAAGGAGTGAGGAGATGACAAATGTAACATGGATACACTAGAAGGGATCAATATCAACAAACGTCGCAGGAGATGTAATCAGGTAAACAATTAATAACCTTTTTCCCCTCATGAGCTTTCTGTTCCAGTGCTGCGTGTTGTAGGTCGCCTCTACAACTTCCACTTACCGCGTCGCATTGAATTACGCTACCATAAAAACAGTAACAGCACAAAAGCCGTAATAGTTTGCTTTTAAATGGTCTCGCAGAAGGTATAATTTTGGATATGTAAACATGAATGCACGTTTCCTGTCCAGAATATTATATGTGCACACATGAACGGGAGTATTGTTGTTTCCATCCGTTCAAAGCCATGCGTCAATTAAATAAGACTATTAAGGTTTGAAATTTCGTGGTTTTTTTTTTTTTTCTTTCTAAGCTCCCAGCTGAATTGTACCGCAATTTCTCATTAGCGATAATAACATTCTCTGCTCCCTCTAATTGCTATGGCCATCATTTAGACCCTGCAGCTTTTCCGTGAGAGGGCACAAATCCACCTACAAAGTCCTTCTCATTTAAAACCTCGGGTAAAACTCATTGTCGCCTGTGATCAACAGGGGATTGGATTCAGTCCAGTCTCATCATCTCTCCTTTTCTTTATTTCACCCTGCTTGATTGCTTGTCCAAAGTCCTTTTGACTCTGCTGGAAGTAGTTATTCTCATGAAATCAAGAGTCCATATGTTTGAGAGGAAGCTTATAATTCTGCAGTTAAGTAAATTGAAAGTGACTCTTCTGTGACTAATCATCGCTTCCAGTCAAATTGCTTACAATTTGTGTCATGTTGCTTATCTGCTTGCAGATGTGTGTATTTTTTTTTGATGCTGATAAAGAAGCAGCTACATGCTACCAGGACCAAGAGCTAAAGAAAAAAAAGAGAGAGAGACAAAAATAGTAAAGAAATTCCCTCAACTTAACTCAGGAGCACTCTTACTTGTTTATATCAAAGTGCTTGGACTGCTCCAGTTACTACAGTACACATCTCCATGGGGGAGTATGATCATGGATGGACATGTTTCTGATGATGTCACTGGCTCACAGAGGGAGGTGGAGGGTGAGTGTGGAGTTCATAGCCCACTGAAGGGAGCCCAGGCAACATGAGGACAGGAAAATCTGTGCAAGGACTGGGGATAGCTGATGCAGGGATAATAGGTACACTCTGTCAGGTGTAAGTAGACAGTCTAATATTCTGGTATCTTAATGGTAGCATTGGTTGTAGGATGCTGCGGTTCCTGTTTCAGTTTTTTGCCATTGCTGTTTATGTTTCATTTACAAATTCAAGAAAAAAGCAGCACCTGTGGAACTTAAATCTGTGATTGTTTCTTCAAGTAGTTTTATATACGGTTTGTGTAGCTACTAAGCAGGAAAACGAAAACCAAATTATGATAGTATGCTAATTTATTACTTAAAAGAAATTTGTTTTGACCGGCAGTATAGATTTGTTTTGGATCAGAATGAAGCCGATTTATGATGCGTCAAGATGCCTCAACCCGCCGATACATACAGGGTGCTGTTATGTGTGTATTTGCACATCAACTATCACAAGGTAAACTAAGGAAAATTGTGTATTTCTGTGAACTGAGAGTAAGAGAAATAAGAAATGTTGGACACTAACGAGCTTTGAATGTGCAAATTGGTTGCTAATTTTAAAAATGCATTGATGAGAGTGTAAACACTGTTTAGATAAGACAAAAACTAACAACACCCCCCACACCCCCCTCCTTTGCCCATGTTTCACTTCCTTTCATCAAGTTTTGTGATTTTTAGCCTGTTAGTATATGATTCTGCTGGCAGATAAACACAGAAATGGCATGAAAACTTGCTCTGCCTTGGAAGAAAAATACCACCACAAACATAAAATCTCTCAATTTTGAGCGTGGCAGCTGAATGTCCTCAGGGGGCATCTCAAAAGATAAAAGAAGTGAATAAACATTTTGAAAAAAAATCTTTCCTTCTTAAGTTTTAGTTTAATTAGTACATCACTGCTCATCTTAATCAATAAGGGAATACATTTCGACATGTGTTGGACGAAAAAACGGCATGTCAAAAAGTAAAATGATGTTTTTACTATTATGTTCGGCTCTCAATTACCTGTGCGTTTTCAGTTTTCTATAAATGCTCCAAGTGGTGGTGCTTATAGATTATTTTCAGTCTAAATAACTTCAAACCCTACAGTAATAACAGCCTGTTTTTGCTGTTATGGGCTTTAACTGACCTACCATGATACCTGCTGAGTTCAGGCAAAGTGTTTTTACTAAAACAGTGCAATTAAGGAAGTCTAAATTAATTCCTAATGGGATTATTAATTTGTGCCTTTTTAAAGGCAGGTGCACTGGAGTCAACTACTTGTGCCTAATATGTGATAAAGGATAAATATAGGGAACTATGGCCCTTGTAAGTTACATTAAGTAAAATAATGTCAAAAAGTTTCTAGCTAACAAAAGTGTATTATATATTGTACGAGATAAAACCCTGGATACAAATTCTGGTTATAGTATGTCCAAAGTTTGGACTGGTAATGTATTTGAGGGGATTCTCATTGTTTAAGGTTTAACCATCTCAACAAAAATTCAAAAGATAAGATAATTTACAGATTTGTAACGTTCAGCTGCCTGAACTTTGACGCAGTCTTGTAAATATTTGTAAATAATTAGCATAATTATTCCCTAGATTTACATGTCGGGCTTCCAACATGAACGCAGGCAGAAAGAACCTCTCAACATATAAGTTGCACTTGTCACAAGGGAGACTGGGATGAGTGCTTTGGTGGAGCGCCCCTGGTGCAAACCGGAGAAATGAAGAAGCTGGCATGTGTTATGTCATGCCTGCGGCTTGTGTACTTAGATCAAAACACTATTAGTCTCTTTGTCTTGTGCCACTATTTGAGGTAGACTCTTGGCTTGGGAATATGTTGGCACTGCCTTCACTCCCATGGTGTTCCATTTGTGAAGAGGAGAAAAAGATGCCTTGGCAAATTAAAGCCTCATCTCAAGAAAGTTTTAAGTTTATGCATTATATGTGCGTAGATTCTTGAAAAGAATGGGAGGGAGTTAAAGGTTTCATCATTGGTTTTTTAGCTGTTGCAGACTGTATGTAAACTATTGCATAGAAAATCATGCCGTCTAGCCTAAAGAAATTAAAACATAACTGGGTTTTAAAGGGAACATATCATGCAAAATCCACTTTTTTAAGCCCTTAAATACCTGTTTTTGTCTTTTTCGAGCGTTCC